>ONZH01011886.1:0-31121 GCA_900303285.1 Rhinella marina
CATCGGCTGTTGTGCGACCTGCCGACTCGCTGGAATTCCACCTATTCCATGTTGGCCAGGGTGTGTGAGCAGCAGAGAGAGCATTGATGGAGTACCAGATTATGAATCCACGCGTGCCTCCAACTCAGCTCCCTCAGTTTGCCAACCACGAGTGGCCATGGATGGCAGACATATGCGATGTACTGCGTATCTTTGAGGAGTCCACCAAGAAGGTCAGCAGCGAGGACGCTATAGTGAGCGTAACCATCCCGCTCCTAGGCGTCCTTAAAGAATCGCTCATCGCAATAAGGGAGAACGCATTGCACGCAGAGGAGACGGGGGTAGGAGGAGACGCAACGGAGCTACACAGTCAGACCACACTTTTGTCTGCTTCACGGTGGCAGTTGCAGGAGGAGGAGGATGAGGAGGAGGACGACGTGGAGGTGGCTGTGGAAGAGGAGGAGGATGCTGGCGGCGAGGGTAGCAGTCAGGCTGTGTGCGTCCCATTGGTTCAGCGCGGATGGGGCGGAGAGGAGGCGGAAGAGGAAGAGGAGGAAATGGCAAGTGATCCTTCTGGTGGGGGCAGTGAGGTCATGCCTATTCAGAGTCTGGCACACATGGCTGACTTCATGCTGGGCTGCTTTTCCCGGGACACACGTGTTGTCCGGATAGTGGAGAACAAACTGTACTGGGTCTTCGCACTCCTGGACCCCCGGTATAAAGATAACGTCTCCTCTTTTATTCCGGTAGAGGAGAGGACGAATCGATTGCTGGAATACCAGAGGGAACTCGTGCAGAACATGATGGAGATTTTCCCACCCACCATCGCTGGCGGCAGAGAGGAGAGGGTCTCCCAGAGTCCCACAACATCCATCAGGCCCACAGCCACCAGGGGAACACTCTCCAAGGTGTGGGACACGTTCATGGCACCCCCTCGTGCAACTTCCATCACTGCGGGGCCCGCTATCAGCAGGAGGGACAAGTATCGGCGGATGTTGCGGGAGTACCTGGCAGACCGTAACCCTGTCCTCCCCGATCCCTCGGCGTCCTACACTTACTGGGTCTCCAAGTTGGACACGTGCTGGAACTGTCCCTGTACGCCTTGGAGGTGCTTGCCTGCCCTGCCGCCAGCGTGCTATCAGAAAGGGTGTTCAGCGGCAGCCGGGGGCATTATAACCGATAAGCGCAGCCGCCTGTCAACCGACAGGCCGACAGGCTGACGCTAATCAAAATGAACAGCAAGTGGATTGACCCGGACTTTTGCTTCTCCAACCGTGGAAAGCAGCCAAAAGTGAGTGCCATCTGTATGAAGTGCCATTTCCTCCTCCACCTCCTCCTCCTCCTCCTCCTTAACCGCCGTAGAATTGCTCCGTAAATAAGAAATATTTATATTTTATGGCTCACCTCTTGGGCTCCACAAAATGTTTAAGAGGTCTCACCTCTTGGGCCTCCTCATAATTTTTAACAGGTCTCACTCTTGGGCCTCCACATAATTTTTAACCACCGGCTCAACCTCTTGGGCCTCCCACATAATTTTTAACAGGTCTCACCTCTTGGGCCTCCACAAAATGTTTAACAGGTCTCACCTCTTGGCCCCAAATGTTAAGGCCCCCTTGGCCTCCACAAAATGTTTAAACAGGTCTCAACCTCTTGGGCCTCCACAAAAGGTTTAACAGGTCTCAACCTCTTGGGCCTACCACAAAATGTTTAACAGGTCTCACCTCTTGGGCCTCCACATAATTTTTAACAGGTTCTCACCTTTTGGGCCTCCACAAAAGGTTTAAGAGGTTAACAGTGGAAAGCAGCCAAAAGTGAAGTGCCATCTGTATGAAGTGCCATTTCCTCCTCCACCTCCTCCTCCTCCTCCTTAACCGCCGTAGAATTGCTCCGTAAATAAGAAAAATGTATATATTTATTGCTCACCTCTTGGGCCTCCACATAACTTTTTAACAGGTCTCACCTCTTGGGCCTCCACAAAAGGTTTAAACAGGTCTCACCTCTTGGGGCCTCCACAAATGTTTAACAGGTCTCACCTCTTGGGCCTCCACATAATTTTTAACAGGTCTCACCTTTTGGGCCTCACAAAGGTTTAAGAGGTTAACAGTGGAAAGCAGCCAAAAGTGAAGTGCATCTGTATGAAGTGCCATTTCCTCCTCCACCTCCTCCTCCTCCTCCTTAACCGCCGTAGAATTGCTCCGTAAATAAGAAAACTGTATATATTTATTGCTCACCTCTTGGGCCTCCACATAACTTTTAAACAAGGTCTCACCTCTTGGGCCTCCACAAAAGGTTTAACAGGTCTCACCTCTTGGGCTCCACATAATTTTTAACAGGTCTCACCTCTTGGGCCTCCACATAATTTTTAACACGTCTCACCTCTTGGGCTCCACATAATTTTTAATACGTCTCACCTCTTGGGCCTCCACATAATTTTTAAGAGGTCTCACCTCTGGGGGTCTACAAAATGTTTAAGAGGTCTCACCTCTTTAGCCTCCACACAATTTTTAAGAGGTCTCACCTCTTGGGCCTCCACATAATTTTTAAGAGGTCTCACCTCTTGGGCCTCCACATAATTTTTAAGAGGTCTCACCTCTTGGGCCTCCACATAATTTTAAGAGGTCTCACCTCTTGGGCCTCCACATAATTTTAAGAGGTCTCACCTCTTGGGCCTCACAAAAATCTTTAAGAGGTCTCACCTCTTGGGCCTCCACAAAATCTTTAGAGGTCTCACCTCTTGGGCCTCCACAAAATCTTTAAGAGGTCTCACCTCTTGGGCCTGCACAAAATCTTTAAGAGGTCTCACCTCTTGGGCCTCCAAAAATCTTTAAGAGGTCTCACCTCTTGGGCCTCCACAAAATCTTTAAGGTCTCACCTCTTGGGCCTGCCACAAAATCTTTAAGAGGTCTCACCTCTTGGGCCTCCACAAAATCTTTAAGAGGTCTCACCTCTTGGGCCTCCACAAAATCTTTTAAGAGGTCTCACCTCTTGGGCCTCCACAAAATCTTTTAAGAGGTCTCACCTCTTGGGCCTCCACAAAATCTTTAAGAGGTCTCACCTCTTGGGCCTCCACAAAATCTTTAAAGAGGTCTCACCTCTTGGCCCTCCCCACAAAATCTTTAAGAGGTCTCACCTCTTGGGCCTCCACAAAATCTTTAAGAGGTCTCACCTCTTGGGCCTCCACAAAATCTTTAAGAGGTCTCACCTCTTGGGCCTCCACAAAATCTTTAAGAGGTCTCACCTCTTGGGCCTCCACAAAATCTTTAAGAGGTCTCACCTCTTGGGCCCTCCACAAAATCTTTAAGAGGTCTCACCTCTTGGGCCTCCACAAAATCTTTAAGAGGTCTCACCTCTTGGGCCTCCACAAAAGGTAAATAAATTATAAATTATAATTTTGGTAACATTCTCATTTTAATGTGTTCAGTCTTTACATACAAAATCTGGTACAAAATAGCATTCTCAGTATTCAAAAAAACAAAACAAGACTTAAAACGTTTTAAGTGGCTGCAGTAGCATCATGAAATCAACTCTCATATACTGAAGGCAACAGCATATACATATAAAAAAAAGGAAAAAAAAATAAAAAGAATACTCCTTCCTCTGTAGAAATACTCTGTGCTGCCCTCAATACATTTAAACTGATTTTTCATGATAGTTGCCTTTATAAAATGAGTGTAACCATTTTACATTGCATGCAAATCTGTGGATAACTGCAGCCTTTAAAAGGTGTCACCTCTTGGGCCTCCACATAATTTTTAAGAGGTGTCACCTCTTGGGCCTCCACATAATTTTTAATACGTCTCACCTCTTGGGCCTGCGCAAAATGTTTAACAGGTCTCACCTCTTGGGCCTCCACATAATTTTTAATACGTCTCACCTCTTGGGCCTCCACAAAATGTTTAACAGGTCACCTCTTGGGCCTCCACATAATTTTTAAGAGGTCTCACCTCTTGGGCCTGCGCAAAATGTTTAACAGGTCTCACCTCTTGGGCCACCACATAATTTTTAAGAGGTCTCACCTCTTGGGCCTCCACATAATTTTTAACAGGTCTCACCTCTTGGGCCTCCACATAATTATACTATAAAATATTAGGCCTTATAATTGGCAACTGTACTGTGCGTTCTCTTGCAAAATTCTTTAAATACCTGGTGTTAATACCCACCGTCTGAAAAGTTAGTACACGGCTGTGTACCTTGAACTCTAAAATATTAGGCCTTATAATTGGCAACTGTACTGTGCGTTCTCTTGCAAAATTATTTCACGGCTGTGAAGGCAAAATATTGTAACCAAAAAAAAATAAAATGCGGAGGGGGGCTAGCGGAATAGGACGTGGACGAGGACGGGGGCGCGGAAATGCTGTTGGGGGCCATAGTTGCTGGTTGAATTATCTGAGGTAAATGATTCTCCTTTAGACGACGCTTTCCCTTTGCATCGTTCTGCGATTAAACCATAAATAACTCTCTGCATATTTATACCAAATGCACCCAGTACGAAAAAGTCATAGAAAGTTTCCAAACAGAGACTGGAAAACATCAGTAAGTTGAAAAAAACTGTTCGCTAAAAAAAAAAAAAGTTAAAAATAAAATTGGCAGTTGATAGTATCGAGCTATTGTCACAGAGAGACGCGATTACAACACCTTCATTTACATTCAGTACATGTCTCAAGGCATTGGGAGAATGAAAACAGGCCACGGCTGGAGTATGAAATGTACCACCGCTTTGTACTGTCCGATACTGACCCGGTCCAGGGTGATGTCCAGCGAGGAAAGCAGTGGAGAGGTGGTGGTCTGCGCAGCACCGAAAAGGCAGCAAGAGGCAGAGGGATGTCCACAGGCAGAGGAATGTCCACAGGCAGAGGGATGTCCACAGGCAGAGGCATGTCCACAGGCAGAGGGATGTCCACAGGCAGAGGGATGTCCACAGGCAGAGGGATGTCCACAGGCAGAGGACAGTTCAGACAGAGAAGTGAGGCCACAGCCAGCAGGGCCGAGCGTAACCATCCCGCTCCTATGCGTCCTTAAAGAATCCCTCATCGCAATAAGGGAGAACGCATTGCACACAGAGGAGACGGGGGCAGGAGGAGACGCAACGGAGCTACACAGTCAGACCACACTTTTGTCTGCTTCACGGTGGCAGTTGCAGGAGGAGGAGGATGAGGAGGAGGAGGACGACGTGGAGGTGGCTGTGGAAGAGGAGGAGTCCCTGTACGCCTTGGAGGTGCTTGCCTGCCCTGCCGCCAGCGTGCTATCAGAAAGGGTGTTCAGCGCTGCCGGGGGCATTATCACCGATAAGCGCAGCCGCCTGTCAACCGACAGTGCCGACAGGCTGACGCTAATCAAAATGAACAGCAAGTGGATTGACCCGGACTTTGCTTCTCCAACCGTGGAAAGCAGCCAAAAGTGAAGTGCCATGTGTATGAAGTGCCATTTCCTCCTCCACCTCCTCCTCCTCCTCCTTAACCGCCGTAGAATTGGTCCGTAAATCAGAAAAATTTTTATATTTATGGCTCACCTCTTGGGCCTCCACAAAATGTTTAAGAGGTCTCACCTCTTGGGCCTCCACATAATTTTTAAGAGGTCTCACCTCTTGGGCCTGCGCAAAATGTTTACGAGGTCTCACCTCTTGGGCCTCCACATAATTTTTAAGAGGTCTCCCCTCTTGGGCCTCCACATAATTTTTAATACGTCTCACCTCTTGGGCCTCCACAAAATGTTTAACAGGTCTCACCTCTTGGGCCTCCACATAATTTTTAATACGTCTCACCTCTTGGGCCTCCACAAAATGTTTAACAGGTCTCACCTCTTGGGCCTCCACATAATTTTTAACGGGTCTCCCCTCTTGGGCCTCCACATAATTTTTAATACGTCTCACCTCTTGGGCCTCCACAAAATCTTTAACAGGTCTCCCCTCTTGGGCCTCCACATAATTTTTAATACGTCTCACCTCTTGGGCCTCCACAAAATCTTTAACAGGTCTCACCTCTTGGGCCTCCACATAATTTTTAAGAGGTCTCACCTCTTGGGCCTCCACAAAATGTTTAAGAGGTCTCACCTCTTGGGCCTCCACAAAATGTTTAAGAGGTCTCACCTCTTGGGCCTCCACAAAATGTTTAAGAGGTCTCACCTCTTGGGCCTCCACATAATTTTTAAGAGGTCTCACCTCTTGGGCCTCCACATAATTTTTAAGAGGTGTCACCTCTTGGGCCTCCACATAATTTTTAACGGGTCTCCCCTCTTGGGCCTCCACATAATTTTTAATACGTCTCACCTCTTGGGCCTCCACAAAATCTTTAACAGGTCTCACCTCTTGGGCCTCCACATAATTTTTAAGAGGTCTCACCTCTTGGGCCTCCACAAAATGTTTAAGAGGTCTCACCTCTTGGGCCTCCACATAATTTTTAAGAGGTCTCACCTCTTGGGCCTCCACATAATTTTTAAGAGGTCTCACCTCTTGGGCCTGCGCAAAATGTTTAAGAGGTCTCACCTCTTGGGCCTCCACATAATTTTTAAGAGGTGTCAACTCTTGGGCCTCCACATAATTTTTAAGAGGTCTCACCTCTTGGGCCTCCACATAATTTTTAAGAGGTGTCACCTCTTGGGCCGCCACAAAATTTTCCATGAGCCTCTGGCCAGCCCACGGCCTCTTCCTGCCTTTTGCGGTCCTACGCATCCCTCAACATCCCCACTGCTTTACCTGCTAGACATGACACTGGGCCAGGTCGGGTCACTGACATCTCAAGCGCCAACAATTTGGGCATTTTAAGGCTTCTGCATGTGTTTGAGTTGTTTTTACATTTTAAAGAAGACATGTCTGACCACATCTCACACACACACACAATGACAATTAGGGGTGGGGTCTATTTGCTTTCCCCCTTGCCTATGCCATCTGTGGTTGTCATAGGCAACGTGATTTTAAGGGGTGCAGAATTTCATCTTTTTTTTTGTCTAGTTTGGCTTGGGGTCCATGGCAATGTAGAGGAAAGAAGGTTTCCTTGTATGGTCTCACTTTACAGAGAGGTTAGATTGTGTTTGGAGTGTATTGTTGAGAGGCTGTGATAGTGGCGTAATAGTGTGACTTGGGCGCGTTATATGCACCCAGACATGCTTCCCCTGCTGTCCCAGTTGCATTCCAGCAGTGTTGGCATCCTTTTCTGAGGTTCCAGGGTGGACTTGGTGACCTCCAAGTGGTCGAATTGAGATTTCCAAGTGGCGAGCATTTTTTTCCCATAGACTTTAATGGGATTCGATATCCGGTCGAATAGTCGAATTTCGCAGTCTATTCGAATCGAATTTCGAACTTTCGAATATTTCACTACTCGCTCATCTCTAATTATTACAAAAAAAGTTTAAATGATCCAATAAATTTTGTTCCACTTCACAATTGAGACCTACTTGTTGTTGATTCTTCACCAAAAATGTTAAATGTTATATCTTTTTGTTTGAAGCCTGAAATGTGGCAAAAGGTTGAAAAGTTCCAGGGGGCCGAATACTTTTGCCAGGCACTGTACAAGTAAGACTCTTTATATATCTCCCTGGTCCCTCCCTGGTTTCTGGGGTAGGAGTCTGACTTTCTGTAAACCGTAGTTATCTGATATTTTTCTCTGTCAGCTGGCTACCATGGATTTCAAATGTTATAAAGATCCACAGGCAATATGTTAAGGAAATGTGTGTCTCCGATATGAGTACCCCAAGGATTTTTTTAACATAAAATATAAATGGTTACAAACAGTGTCGGAATGGGAAGCCTAGGGCCCACCAATAAAACTCATTCTGGGGGCTAACAGTAGAGCGACATGCAAATATTACCTGTCCACACAAAGTCAGACAGCAACAAGACGCTACAAAATGATTGATTATGGAGGTCCCTGCAACAACTTCTAAACGTGGGTCCAAGGGAAGAGAAGATACTGGCTGGCCTTCCTCTATTCCTAGAGGCCATCTTAACCTTCAGATGAGTCTATAATAAAAAACTGGATAGTCTACCCAGTTTTTTATAGTGATGTAGATTATTTGACATGCTGTGCTGGTGGACTGGGGGTCCATCTTTCTCAGGTGCCCACCGGGGAGATTCCCCTGTTCCCCTGTCGGCCAGTCCGAGCCTGGTTACAAAATAAAAATAATAAGAAATAATAAGTTTATGCCACATAGTAGTTGATTTACTTTTTGCCAGAATATGGGTCCAAAACTTTGGCACACTATTTTGCATCCTAAACCATACTCCTCTTCACCAGTCCATGACCCCTTCCTGGCAAATGACCCTCTTTGATATAAGCCAAAAAAATGTCTAATAAATAAATGTGGTGCAAAGCATGTACAGTGCAATAGAATTTTAGTGCTAATTGTGCCTGCATTCTGTTAAATTTTGATTACTTAATCTCCCCCATTACTCCTCTTCTTCAAACTTAAATCTAGGTCATTAAATTAAAATTAAAGACACAAGACATTCCCTTATAACCAATGAAAAAGTCAAAAAGAAATTTATAAAAAAATATGTAAAAAAAGCTGAGAAGAACCATTTCTATCTTCATTTCTATGAAATTTGCCTACAATTTCCCTAGTCTTGGTTATTATTTCCATGTCAAAGACCATTTTAAGTTTTGGGCCGGGCCCTAATTATTTTTTTTATGAAACAGGTATAATCCAAGTAAGCATATGTTATGTTCCCTGTTACTACATGTATGCTGTGGTTGCAAAATGATTTTTAACTACAAAATGTCTTGGTAATCTAAAGCGTTTAATATTCCCTCTTTTAAATGCTATACAAATAACATACCAACACTAAATGTGAATGTAAAGACTTACTTGCATTGTCTTCAAGCTAGATGTATTTTTATTTCCTACCCACAACTGCAATTGCTAAAGCATAGGCACAGTGGCAGCAGTGTCTTGATAAATGAGATAGTCTCCTCTTACCCACATAGAAGCAGTGCTCAGCTTTATAATGTAAAGGGCCGTAAATCATTGATAAACGGGCACCTTGGTGTTTTGTCATATTTTATTTACCTGCAATCACAAAGCTTGAAGTAACATCTTACTTTCTCTGGCCATAAGAGTCTGATATGTGACACTATTTGAACATCGCTTAATATAAAATGCAAAACGAGCTATTGAATGTGACAGGTTAACGCAGCTGCAATAATTCTCTTCTGCAATTGAGTTATCATCAGGGCAATTTTATCTTTCACGTCTCAAGAGACACCCAAAATAACTGGTATGTATAGAAATATTTTGCTGCAACATATTGTGTTGTTACTGGTGCTAAATAGCAAAATTCTAGATATTATTGTAAAAAATATCAAAACTAAATACATGCAAACTGGCAATACTACAGACATATAATTATTATTTTACAAACCGTTAGTACAACCCAAATTCCAAAAAAGTCGGGATGCTTGTGTAAAATGTGAATAAAAAAATGCAATGTTTGACATATTTTTCTCTATTTTATTCACATTAGATCATAGAACACATATCAGACATTGAAACTGAGACTTTTTACCATTTCATGACAAAAATTAACTCATTTAGAACTCGATGGCAGCAACGCATCCTCAAAAAGTTGGGACAGGTGCAACAAAAGGCTGGAAAATAAGTGGTACTGATTAAAAAAAAACAGCTGGTTCAGCAATTTGTTACTGGGTCACATGACTGGGTATAAAAAGAGCATGAGTCTTTCAGAAGCAAATATGGACAGAGATTCATTAATCTGAAAAAGTACATCTTAGAATTGTGGAAAAATGTCATAAAATGTTCTTCAAAATAATATTACGAAGCCTTTGAATATCCCACCATCTGCAGTACATAATATTATCAAACCCGGTTAAATCCAAGTGCACAAGGGATAAGTCCAACAATATTGAATGCTTAAGATTTGGTCTGAAGTTTACGAAAACTTTGATTTGCAACAAAGCAGTATTTCCTGCTCTTCGTAGTGACGATTCGGTTTCCCTAGCATGGCGGCTGCACGTCTTATAAAGTGAGGGTAAGAAGCCCAGGAACAAAAGATCACCCATAATGCCATGCAGCCAGCCAGTCTGCTGGTAACCATCCCCTGTGATGTCACAGCCCTATAAAAGTCCTCATCCTATGCGGTCTGCACCATTGTCCTGTGAGTTGAGCATAGGGAGAGGAATGGCAAGTGCTCATGCGTTAGGGACAGTGTTCCTGCAATAATCCAGTTGCCATGTTTGATCCATCCACCATGTTCGGTAACCATAATAATTTCAAAAGCGAAATACCATTAGGTTCATAGTAGGGCAGGATCCCGGACCTTATGGAAGGATCTACATGGGATCATGGTCATCCTTATTGTGAATCCATCAATTTTATTGCTTTGAGGAAGCTTTTCCCCCTAAATGCTGTGTAACACCGCTGGTACCATCACACAGGAGGACATGGTCTGCTGCATACATACTCCGCCTCCCCTGATCCCCACTGAGGGAAGCCGGAGCGTACCCGGATAACTACGGCAACTGAAGGGTTAAAAGTCATGACCAGCATTACCCCTGATTGCAGACATTAGTACTGGGTGCCTGCTCTTTAAAACAGCAGACACCTGGTGGCTATGGCGCCCGCTGCATGTGCCTCAGACAGCACTGCATTAAAAACAGGCATGATTCTGTACTGGAAATCACTGCATGGGTTCACTGCAAGAACACTTCAAGAAATAATTTTTTATAAACACAGTTTACTGAGCAATCTACATTAAAGCTGTGTCACGAAAAGAAGAAGCAATATGTCAACTCAATCCAGAAATGCCGCCGTCTTCTCATTTAAAATGGACTGAGGCAAAATTAAAAACTATTCTGTGGTCAGATGAATCAAAATTTTAAATTCCTTTTGGAAACCAGAGGCGTCATGTTCTACACATTTAAGAGGAGATGGAATATCCAGCAGAACACAGTTCAAAAGCCTCCATGGGTGATGATATGGGGCTGCATTAGTGCCTATAGAGTGTGCAGCTTACCCACCTGGAAGGGCACTATCAATGCTGAACAGTTTACAGAGGTTTTAAAACAACAAATGCTCCCATGCAGACATCTATTTCAGGAGGTCTTGCATATTTCAGCAAGACAATGCTAAACCACATATGCATCCATCACAACAGCAAGGCTTTGCAGAAGAAAAGTCCAGGTGGCCTGCCTGCCATACAGACTTTTCACCAACAGAAAACATTTGACGCATTATGAAATGAAAAATCCGGGAAAGAAGACCCAGGACTGTTGAGCATCTAGAATCCTACGTCAGACAAGAATGGAACAACATTCCTCTCCCCAAACTCTAGCAATTGGTCTCCTTACTTCCCAGACATTTACAAACAGTTTTTAAAAGCAGACTGGATTCTACACAATGGTAAACATGGTCCAAACCTTTTAAAGATGTGTTGCTTACTGCCATCAAGTTCATTTAGTTTTTTTTTCATATGAATAGTAAAATATCTCACTTTTAACATCTGATAAGTGTTCTATGTTCTACTATGTATAAAATATGGGTTGATAGTATTTGCAAATCATTGCCTTCTGTTTTTATTCATTTTTATTTAAATTTGAGAAAGATGCCCGACTGTTTTGGAATTGTGGCCGTAGATTGTATTTTTTTTAACCTTTTTCCACTAAATAAAGGACTTTTATGCTAACTTGCCACTCTACTCAATGAAATGACAGCATGACTTTTTCAATTATCCATACTAGACATGGGTGAATGAGCAATAGAAATCTGTTCAATTGAGTTAAGCTGTCTTCGCTAGAGATGAGCGAATTTCTTGAAATTTGTTTTGGGTCTGATTCTAAAGAATCGTTTTGCAGATTTGATTTGGGTAAATACATTAAGTAGTACAATAATTTGTGCTAAATGGAATTTTTGTAAAAAAAAAGGTCAATTGGACAGTGTCAACTATAATATATGGTAACTGTGATATGAAAATATGTCAAGTAATACACTAGTATGTGGTAAATGGAGTTTTCGGAATAAAAATTTTCAAAAATTTTTAAAAAAAAATTCAGTTGGCCACAACTGTGGTCAGTTGGCCACAGTCCACTGCAATGTATCATAACAGTAAAATAAGTCACTAGTCTGTGGTAAATGGAGTTTCTATAATAAAAATTTATATTATTATAAATTTATATTATATTTTTCAGAAAAAATGTTCAATTAGAGTCCAATACAATTTAACAGTCAGAGATGCAGAACAGCACAGATACACCAGTCTGCAACTAATGTAATTTTTGTCATACAATCTGATTTTTTGAAAAAAAAAAAAGTGCAATTGGACACAATCTGCTGCAAACATATACACTGTGTCACTGACCAATATGTCAGATCAGGTTCGGTACACTTATTATTAAATGAAGAAAGTTTGCAACAAGTTTTTTGAAAAAAAAAAAGAGAAATGAGCAATTGGACAGACTCTGCAATGTCAAATATATTATGGCTGTGATGTTACACAATATCTCTAGTCAAGTTTCATAAACAGGGTCGGACTAGTCTACTATAGTACCAGAAGATTTTCTGATGGGCCTCAAAGGTCCAGGAGAAAAATCCCACTTAGAGCTGCCTTTGGAGATATTCACTTGCTACTAGGGTCTATTTCTTTGCTTGAAAACCTTTTAGACATTTACTGGTGGGCCAAAAGAACTCTGATCTGACACTTTTGATAAACTTATTAATTGAAGAAACTGCAACAGGTTTTTGGGAAAAGATACTCAACAAAGTCTGTAGCAAAAATATATGTTGACCATGGTGTAGCAAAATTTTTTCATGCAGTTGGACAGTGTCCAGTGCAACTATGATGCTTAACAAAAATTCTAATGGGTCCTGCACATTAGAAAAAAAATAATTTAGCATTAAATTGCAATGCAAGCACAAGACTATCAATGGTTCGTTGCAGTAAAGAAGCATACATTACACTAAATGACCCTTGTCCTTTCCCTAGCTAAAACTTCTGTTATGTTGGCGGCCCAGGCCTGCCACTGCTTCACTCCTCCATGCGGGAACAGGTTGCCGCATCATTTACCAGGCCAGTTTCTCTTCTTCCCAGCAGCCCATATCTGCTTCTCCACCTCCTCTTCTTGTAGTGGGCCCAAGCTCTGGTGTCCCATTTGCTCTTTCTCCAGGCTACAACCTGCTCCAGTGGCCCATCTCTCGTCCTTTGTCCTTAGTGCATGCTCCTGCTGTCTCTTAAAGGACCAGTTTGTGCACCCTAATTTCTTCCAGCCTATGGTTGGCTATCTATGTGTATTTAAGGTGCCTTCCCCAGGAGAATGATGCCTAAGCTTTAGATATTCTAGCTTGCTAACACTATAGAAGGTGTGCTTTTCTGTTTGTACTGAACTCTGTCTGTTTACCGACTCTGACCTTCTGCTGCCTGCCCTGGTTTCTGCCTGTTTACCATAGGGAGGAAGAAAGGTACTTGGTGTTCACATGACCCTGAGACCCTCATTGGGTCCCAAGCCGACAGACAGCCTGAATGAGCTAATCAGTGCTGCAGCAGGTGCCCTAGCAGAACGGCCAAAACATCATTCTATGCTGGGCTGTGAATGAGGGTGGTTGGGTCTTATAGTGGCTGCCAGTGGCTGTCAGAAAAATGATCTTAGGGTGGGGTGGGGGTTTGGGTGTTGGAATAAGCGCAAAACTGTTCTATCATCAATCTAGCATAGCATATAGAATACTAGTGTGAACTCTATGTCAAAGCATCTCACATAGTTCATTTAGTTTTATTTTTAAGTTTGAAAAATAAAATACATAGGGTAACGGACTAAAATATCAATGATTACTAATGTAATACTAGGGCTGAATCCGTTTATTTCTCTATATCCACACAGTTCTAAATTTTTTTTTTTTGGGGGGGGGGGTAGAGAGTTATTATGTTATGATTTATTCAAACCAGTATATAGGTGATCACTACACCAATACACAGGGTAGTGCTCCAAATTATCTGTAAGTGATAACGTGATATTAGGCACCAGACCTTGCTGTCAATCATCCATTTCCATTTATTTCTCCACATGGTTGGAATTTTTTTTTTTTTTGGGGGGGGGGGGGGACGGTTGTTCAATTCAATTAAACCAGCATATAGGTGATCAGCACACTAATACAAGGGGTAGTGCACCAAATTATCTGTGAGTGATAACATGATATTAAATGTCAAGCCTAAATCATCAATTTCCATTTATTTCTCTTTTCACACTGTTCCTAATTTTTTGGGGGGCTGTTGAATTTATTCAAACCAGCATACACGTAGGTAATTACTAAACCAATACAAAGGGTAGCACACACAAAGTATCTGATTATAAATTAAGGCCTAAATCTGTTTCTGTTGACATACAGTGTGTTTTTAAACACTATGTATGTTAGAGCTGTCAAACGTGTTAACCCATAGTATGTCAGTGTCACTCAGACATCATTTACTATTACTACATCTTTTCCTCTCAGTTATATATTATACAGTGCAGTGCAAAATTCTGTTGTGTGCTGCACACTAGCTGGAGTGTAGAAAATATACGTTTTTCCTCTCTGTCATATATACTACAGTGCAGTGAAAAATTCTGTCGTGTGCTGCACACTAGCCGGAGTGTAGAAAATATACGTTTTTTCTCTCAGTTATATATTATACAGTGCAGTGAAAAATTCTGTCGTGTGCTGCACACTAGCCGGAGTGTAGAAAATATACGTTTTTTCTCTCAGTCATATATACTACAGTGCAGTGAAAAATTCTGTCATGTGCTGCACACTAGCCGGAGTGTAGAAAATATATGTTTTTTCTCTCAGTTATATATTATACAGTGCAGTGAAAAATTGTGTCGTGTGCTGCACACTAGCTGGAGTGTAGAAAATATACGTTTTTTCTCTCAGTGATATATCATACATTGCAGTGAAAAATTGAGTGGTTTGTGGTACAATAGCCGCCGTCTAAAGACTACGTTTTTTCTCTCAGTCATATATCATGCAGTGCAGTAAACATACAAAATGTTGAACCCAAGGGCTAAGGGTCGAGGACGAGGGCGTGGGCGTTCAAGTAGTGTAGGGGCAGAGGCCGTGGTCCTGGGCAGGGTGACACAGTACATGTTGATGAGGGAGCAGTGGAACGCCGCAGAGTTTTGCTCCCTAGCTTCATCTCACAACTTACTGGTTCACGTGGTACACCACTATTGAAACCCCAACAGTGCAAACAGGTGATGACGTGGATAGCGGACAATGCATCCAGTAATTTATCCACCACCCAGTCTTCCACGCAGTCCACCCACGCTAGCCAAGGGAGTAGACCTCTGGCTCCTCCAGCTCAACATCCTTCCCCCCAGCCTGCCCCCCCACAGAAAGTATGGATTCAGATCTGGCATACTCAGAGGAACTCTTTTCAGGACCCTACCCAGAGACACAAACCACTGCTCAACAGCAACCTGAGCAGTTGCTCTGTCCCGATGCCCAAAATTTAGAACTTTCACAGTCTGTGGGTGATGAGAGTGTGGACTTAGTGCAAGTAGTGCGTAAAGAGGTGTTGGATGATGATGAGACACGGTTGTCAGACAGTGACGTTGTTGTCAGGGCAGTAAGTCCGAGGGGGGAGCAGAGTGAGGAATCGGAGGAAGAGCTGGTGGATGATGAGGTGAATGACCCGAGCTGGGTTGGTAATCCAACTCAAGACAGTGCTTCTGAGGGGGAGGCAAGTGCAGCACCAGAACAGGTTGGAAGAGGCAGTGGGGTGGCCAGAGGGAGAAGCAGGGCCAGAGCAGGTAGATCAGCAACTGTTTCACGGAGTCAAGCTCCCGTGCCGAGGCCTAGATGTTCGCAAGTCTGGAGGTGTTTTAAAGAAAGTGAGGATGACTGACGGACTGTGGTGTGCAACCTGTACCACACCAAGATCAGCAGGGGAGCCACCACTACCAGCCTAACCACTACCAGCATGCGCAGGCATATAAGTGCTAAACACCCGACTAAGTAGAACCAAGGCTGTTCACCTCCTGCGGGGGGGCTGGCTCAGCGAGTCAACCCCCCGCCCAGGACCCCGGCATGAGCGACTCCCACCCTACAACCACCCATTCACCTCCACAACCTCCACCAATGTGTCCCAGTGCAGCGTTCAGCTGTCTTTGCAGCAGACATTTGAGTGCAAGTGCAAATACAATTCCAGCCACCCACATGCACAAGCTCTAAACGTCCACATCTCCAAATTGTTGAGCCTGGAGATGCTGCCCTATAGACTGGTAGAGACTGAGGCTTTCCGCAACTTGATGGCGGTGGCTGTCCCTCGGTACTTGGTCCCCAGCCGCCACTATTTTTCCAGATGTGCCATCCCAGCCCTACACCAGCACATGTCAGAGAACATCATCCGTGCCCTGACCAACGCGGTTACTGAGAAGGTCCACCTAACCACGGACACGTGGACAAGTGCTGGCGGGCAGGGACACTATATCTCACTGATGGCACATTGGGTTAACTTGGTCGAGGCTGGGACCGAGTCTGACCCTGGGGCCGCTCATGTGCTGCCCACACCGAGGATTGCGGGGCCTGCCTCGGTCACAGTTTCTCAGGCTTATTATGCCTCTTCCTCCAACCCCTCCTCCTCCTCCTCTCAATTACCTTCCGTGAGCACGGCGCCTTCAGTCGGTAGCTCCAGGCGCAGGTGCACTGCCGTGGGTAAGCGCCAACAGGCAGTGCTGAAACTGCTGAGCTTAGGTGGCAAGAGGCACACCGCCCAAGAGCTGTTACAGGGCATCACGGCGCAGACCGATCTTTGGTTGATGCAGCTGAACCTCAAACCAGGCATGGTTGTGTGTGACAACGGGCTTAACCTGGTGGCGGCTCTGCAACTTGGCAGACTCACACATGTGTTCAATCTTGTGGTTCAGCGGTTCCTCAAGACCTACCCCAATTTGTCTGAATTGCTCACCAAGGTGCGACGCATCTGTGCGCATTTCCGTAAGTCAACCACAGATGCTGCCACCCTCAGGGCAGTGCAACGACGCTTACAACTGCCAGCTCACCGACTGTTGTGCGACGTACCCACGCGATGGAATTCCACATTACACATGTAAGCCAGGGTTTACCAGCACCGCAGAGCCATTGTAGACTGCCAGATGACAACTTCCACGAGAACTGGTAGTCAGGTTAGTCAGCTTCCTCAAGTCTACAATGAGGAGTGGACATGGATGTCTGATATCTGTTAGGTGTTAAGCCACTTTGATGAGTCAATACAGATGGTCAGCGGCGATGCCGCCATTATCAGCGCCACCATCCCGCTGCTTTGTCTGCTGAAAAAGTCACTGCTCAGCATGAAGTCAGAGGCTTTGCGCTTGTCACAGCAGATGGGGGAAGAAGATACGTTGCTTGATAGCCAGAGCACCCTCAGGTCTGTTTCTCAGCATGTATTGGAGGAGGAGGAGGAGGATGAGGAGGAAGAGGAGGAAGAGGAGTAAGAGGAGGAGACTGTTGGCGAGACTGAAGAGGGTACCTATGCTCATTCCTTCTTATCTGTTAAGCGTGTATGGGCTGAAGAGGAGGAGTTGGAGGAGGAGGAAATGGAGAGTCAGCCTACTGAGGAAAGGGAATTCTTGCGTGTTGGGACTCTTGCGCACATGGCTGACTTCATGTTAGGCTGCCTTTCCCGTGACCCTCGTGTTAAAAACATTTTTGTCAACACCGATTACTGGGTGTTCACCCTCCTGGACCCCCAGTACAAGCAGAACTTTTCTACTCTCATTCCTGTAGAGGAAAGGAGTACGAGAGTGAATCAATATCAACAGGCCCTGGTGCACAAGCTGAAACTATCCTTCCCATCTAACACCGCTAGCGGCAGAGGACGTGGTTCTGTGGGCTAACTAGCGGGGGAGAGGAGGCGAGAAGGCAGCTTGTCAAGTGCTTGCAGGGGAACACTCTCCAAGGCCTTTGCCAGTTTTATGTCATCCCAGCAAGACTATGTCACCCGTCCCCAGTCTAGACAGAGTAGGGGGGAGCTGTTCAGAAAGATGGTGAGGGAGTACCTAGCTGACCATACCAACGTCCTGCGTGATCTCTCTCCTCCATACAACTACTGGGTTGCAAAGCTGGACATGTGGCCCGAACTGGCGCTGTACGCCTTGGAGGTGCTGGCCTGCCCTGCCGCTAGCGTGTTGTCAGAGCGGGTCTTCAGTGCAGCTGGTGGCTTCATCACTGATAAGCGTACACGCAGGCTGACGCTTATTAAAATGAATAAAGCCTGGATTTCACCGGAATTCAAATCTCCACCGGGGGAAAGCAGCTCAACATGAAGATTCTTCATGTATCCTCTCCTCCTCCTCCTTTTCTTCTTACACAAACGCTGAGCCAACAGGCAATTTTTCAGAGGGCCAACTGGCTCTCTTTTCAAACAATGTTTAGGGAGGGCCACCTACAGGCCCTCTCTCCAATCAATTTTTTAGGAGCGTCAACTACAGACACTCAAAAACTATTTTTTAGGATGGTCAACTACAGACACTCAAAAACAATTTTTTAGGAGGGTCAACTACAGACACTCAAAAATTTCTTTTAGGAGAGTCAACTTCAAACAGCCATTTGACTGCAATCTCAGTCTGCCAAAGGCATTGGTGGTGTCACCGCCATGCTGTGTCAGGCTACATTTTTGGGTGGTTCACCTGCTACCTCAGTCTCACTTGGTAGCTCTGTTGTCACCGCCATGCTGTGTCAGGATAAAATTTTATGTGCTTCACCTGCTACCTCAGTCTCACTTGGTCACTCTGTTGTCACCGCCATGCTGTGTCAGGGTAAAATTTTTTGTTCTTCACCTGCTACCTCAGTCTCACTTGGTCAATCTGGGTTCACCGCCATGCTGTGTCAGGGTAAAATTGTATGTGCTTCACCTGCTAACTCAGTCTAACTTGGTCACTCTGTTGTCACCGCCATGTTGTGTCAGGGTAAATGTTTGGGTGGCTCACCTGCTACCTCATCTAACTTGGTCACTTGGTGGTGTCACCGCCATGCTGTGTCAGGCTACATGTTTGGGTGGCTCACCTACTACCTCATCTAACTTGTTCACTTGGTGGTGTCACCACCATGCTGTATCAGGCTAAATTTTTGGGTGGCTCACCTGCCACCTCATCTAACTTGGTCACTTGGTGGTGTCACCGCCATGCTGTGTCAGGCTACATGTTTGGGTGGCTCACCTGCTACCTCAGTCTAACTTGGTCACTTGGTGGTGTTACTGCCATGCTGTGTCAGGGTAAATTTTTGGGTGGCTCACCTGCTACCTCATCTAACTTGGTCACTTGATGGTGTCACCGCCATGCTGTGTCAGGCTAAATTTTTGGGTGGCTCACCTGCCACCTCATTTAACTTGGTCACTTGGTGGTGTCACCGCCATGCTGTGTCAGGCTACATGTTTGGGTGGCTCACCTGCTACCTCAGTCTAACTTAGTCACTTGGTGGTGTTACCGCCATGCTGTGTCAGGGTAAATTTTTGGGTGGCTCACCTGCTACCTCATCTAACTTGGTCACTTGGTGGTGTCACCGCCATGCTGTGTCAGGCTACATGTTTAGGTGGCTCACCTGCTAACTCATCTAACTTGGTCACTTGGTGGTGTCACCGCCATGCTGTGTCAGGCTAAATGTTTGGGTGGCTCACCTGCTACCTCATCTAACTTGGTCACTTGTTGGTGTCACCGCCATGCTGTGTCAGGCTAAATGTTTGGGTGGCTCACCTGCTACCTCATCTAACTTGGTCACTAGTTGGTGTCACCGCCATGCTGTGTCAGGCTAAATGTTTGGGTGGCTCACCTGCTACCTCATCTAACTTGGTCACTTGGTGGTGTCACCACCATGCTGTGTCAGGCTAAATTTTTGGGTGGCTCACCTGCTACCTCATCTGACTTGGTCACTCTGTTGTCACCGCCATGCTGTGTCAGGCTAAATTTTTGCTTGGCTCACCTGCTACCTCATTTAACTTGGTCACTCTGTTGTCACCGCCATGCTGTGTCAGGCTAAATTTTTGCGTGGCTCACCTGCTACCTCATCTAACTTGGTCACTCTGTTGTCACCGCCATGCTGTGTCAGGCTAAATTTTTGGGTGGTTCAGCTAGTCCAACCAAGCCACTCTGGGGTTCACCGCCATGCTGTAAACTGCAATCTCAGTCTTAACAAGTCATCCTGGGTTTCACCCCCATGCTGTAAACTGCAATCTCAGTCAAACTATGTAATTTAGGGGTTCACCACCAAGGTGTGCCAGACTACAATTTTAGCGGGTTCACCTGCAATCTCAGTCACAGACTGTCATTCAGGGGTGCACCACCATGCTTTTTCAAACCAATTGTTTCTGAGGGTCACCTCCAGGCTCTCACCCACGATTTTTTGGGGGCTCGCCACTACACTGTCGCCCAAAATTGTCTTGAGGGTCACCAGAGGCCTCTCCCCCACAACTTCAAGGAGGGTTACTACACGGCCCTGGCACACAAACATTATCTTGAGGGGCACTAAAAGGCTCTGCACCCACCCACTTGGGGAGACTAATGGGTGGGTGCAGTGTGCGTCTTAGCCCGTCTGGAATTAGGAAAGCTGGGCACTGTGCTTGGAGGTCTTTGTGTCTAGTGTGGACAGGGTGGGTGTGGGGTGCGTGTTTGCCCGTCTGGGATGGGGAGAGCTGGGCACTGTGCTGGGAGAACTTTGTGTATGCTGTGGACTACTGGGTGGGTGCGGGGAGGGAGACGCTTATGCCTGCATCCTGGGGCGGGGGATAGGACAGCAGTGCCAGCATGGGCAGTGGTGTCACCCGCAGGCGGTGATGGACTTTCATTGCACCTAGTTGGGTGCTTTCCTAACATGTGCCAGCGCATGTGCCTTGCCCATCTTGGTCTGGGTCAGCACAATTGTCTTGAGGGTCACCACCAGGCTGTTGCCCAGAATTTGGCGTAATGGTGCGATTAGGCAGCCTCAGAGGCATCCATGCATGCTGTCCCTGCTGTTTCCTGTCAATTTCCGTGGTGTTTCCATCATTTTCTGAGGTTTCCAGGTTTTCACGCAACCTTCCCTGTGCAGAGCTTTGGTCCCCTGCAAAAAATGCTCGAGTCTCCCATTCGTTCGTTATTCGAAACGAGCACCCGAGCATCGGGAAAAATTTGACTCGAATAACGAGCACCCGAGCATTTTAGTGCTCGCTCATCTCTACAGGTAAGCAAACCTTTTGGGATCAGATCCAAGTAGACTGTAATATCTGCCAAAGGTGCTTCAACTAAGTCCTGAGTAAATGGTCTGAATACTTACGTAAATGCAATATTTTAGTTTTGCCTTTTCAATTAATGAATAAATATTTTGAATCTTGAACTTTTATACTTTAGCACAAGGCTGCAACATGACAAAATGTGAAAAAAAATGAAAGGGTTTGAAGACTATATATGTACATGCAAAAGTATGGGCACCGCTGGTCAAAATTACACACTGTTCAACATTTAAGCAATATCAGTGTATTGTTTTGGTTTTGTACTCTTTTAGAGTAAAAAAAGGAAAAGAGTACATTGCAAAAGTATGGAAACCCAAGGAGATTTGAGCACTCAGATAACTTTGACTGAGGTTTCAGACCTTAAATAGCCTATTAGGGTTAAGGCTTGTTCACAATGATTGTTAGAAAAGGCTAAGTGATGCAAATTTCAAGGCTTTACAAATTTCCGGACTCCTATAACCTTGTAACAACAAAACAGCAGCCATGAATTCTTCTAGGCAGCCGCCTAACAATCTAAAAATGAAAATTGTAGATGCCTTCAAAACAGGAGATGGCTATAAGAAGATAGCAAAGTGTTTTCAAGTAGCCATTTGTTCAGTTCTAAATGTAATTAAGAAATGGCAGTTAACAGGAATAGTTCAAGAGAAGGTTTGAACTATTTCAGGGGTGATAGAAAAGCAAATCAGAACCCCCGCTTAACTGCAAAAGACCTTCAGGAATATTTAGCAGACTCTGGAATGGTGGTACATTTTTCTACTGTTCAGCTACAAGAACATCTAAACAAGCCTGACACATTTTGGAAATGAGATTAAAATAGAACTTTTGCCACAATGAGCAAAGATATGCTTGGAGATAAAAGGGCACAGAATTTCATTACAAGAACACCTCTCCAACCATTAAGCAAGGGGGTGGATCAGTTATACTTAGGGGTTGTGTTGCAGCCAATGGCGTGAGTAACATTTCACGGGTAGAGGGTAGAATAAAATCAATGAAATTCCAGTAAATTCTGGAAGTAAACATAACACCAACTGTAAAAAAGCTGAAGTTGAAAAGAAGATGGCTTCTACAAATGGATAATGACCCTAAACATACCTCAAAATCCACAATAAACTACCTCAAAAGGTGCAAACTGAAGGTTTTACCATGACCCTCACAGTCCCCTGATCTGAACATCATTGAAAATCTTTGGAGAGACCTTAAAAGAGCTGCACATGCAATACCGCCCAGGAGTCTCACAGAACTTTTGCAAAAAAGAATGGATGAAAATCCCTCAGGCAAAAACTGAAAGACTCTTGGCTGGCTACAAAAAGCATTTACAAGCTATGATACTTGCCAAAGGGGGTGTTCCTAGGTACTAACAGGGTGCCCAACGTTTTCAGGCCTTTCCAAGGGCAGTATTCTGAAATTGCACAGTTTATGAACTGTTTATATGTTGCTGTAGAGAAAGTGTATTGTGAGTGGACAAATGACAACTTTGCGAATAAACAAAGTGAAAACTGCAGAGCACCACATGCTATTTATTTGAAAGGTGAAAGTTGGCTATGAATGTGCGCTAAGGTGGACCGACATGCTACAGTGGGCAGCTCACCACCAAAATTACCAGGGAGCTACCACACGTGTGTCTAAAACACAAGTGGTGAACTCTACTGTGTATGGGTCTCTAAAGCAGACAAATGGTCACTGCACCTTTGCTAATAAAGTTGCGTTGACAGAAGACGTTTAACTTTCACAGCAGTATCAGCATTGGACATTTTGCTGATTGGCAAATGGTTGCCTTCAACAATGAGTCATGTTTTCTGCTTCATCAAAGGATCGATAATGTTTCAGGTGAAAACATTAGAGAACAAAAACTTTGCAAACATTGCTGGAAGCACACAAGTTGATGGTGGCAGCATTATGGTCTGGGAAATGTTTTTTGTGGCATTCTCTGTGCCCACACATCCATTCCTTGTAGAAGGCGCTCTCAACCAATTGTGGTTTGAATCCATCTATGCAGATCAAGTACACCCATACATGCTGTTTCCCTGAGGTGTATGGGATCCTCCAGCAAGACAATGTGACATGTCACACAGCTATGACATTGGTTGGAAGAGCATGACTAAGACTTTCAAGTAGTACTCTGGCCCCCTAATTTCCCAGAGTAGAACTCAATTGATCATTTGTGGGAGCACCTCGATCGACATGTTTGCGCTATGGAACCTACCCAACGCACCCTCCAGCGGCTGTTGGGATGCACTGCAGTCAGCATGGCTCAAGATTCCTGCGACAACCTAACAGGACCTTATTAAGTCACTCTCATAATGGCTAGCTGCTGTCTGTTCTGCACATGGTGAATTACTCTGGATTACAAATGAGCAAATCAGTTTGTAATGAACCAGGTTCAATACTAACTTCCTGAAAATTCATCCTCAAGAGGAACCTGAAGGTTTACAGTTTTGCTTCGGACGATTCCAGTAAAATGGCATGCAGAGCCGTTTTACTGCCCAAGTTAGTGAGAAAATACACAAGGGAGGAAGAAGTATGATGCTCATATGACCCTGAGAGGAAGTGGGGGGCAGGGAGGACTTACCCTGATTGGCTCATGAACTGACCGACATTCTGGATGAGTAAATCAATGGGACAGCAGGCAGTTAGGTGCCCTTAAAGAACAACTAGAACATCATTCTGTGTTGGGCTATGAATGAGGGTGAATGAGTGTCGCAGTCTGTGTCAGAAAACAATCTTACAATCCATTACCATTTGTCATTCAAAAATACTTCTCTATGTTATGTTAGAGAGAAATATAGGATGTATCAGTTGAGGATCCTGAATAGAATCCTCCTGGTCAGAGTGATTATCTCACTGTAGGCAGTATAGATGTATAGGAGATGTTAAGTATGACAGAAATCACTGCTAAGAATCTGATACTGCTCTTGTTCTGTTATTCCCAGGACCCATTGTGACGCGAGGACAAGATTGGCTTGTATTGGTTCCTGGATGTGAATATGAGCCATACTTGTGATGGCAATCAATTTATTATAACTTGGAGAAGGTTTTCCTTAATCTATTAACAATTGAAATCTTTTGAAATTTGCTCTGCGTGTTCATCACCAAAAAGTATCGAAAAGTGAAGACTTGAACCAAATAAGGAATGAAGCCAAGAAAATCAAACGCTGGGTTGTAATGGGTTGATAACCATCATATTTTCGTTTGTGTATATACTATATAATGCTTGTCTTGTACTGTATTATTATATTGGAAAATTGTTATATCCTATCTGTTAACAAATATTGACATGGGAAATTCTTCTGAAAGATATTAAATGTAAAATATGTTTGTGCAAGCACATTGATAGGAGTGTGAATGTGAGTGAATGTTGTGATGGCCAGTTACTCATTTAAGTGCTCCCATCCTCTATATAGCCTTGAAGCAAAACCATATGATGAAAGGACTGTATCCAGGGTACTGAAAGAATCGTCAAAAAATATAAACATTATGCTGAGTGTGGTCCTATTTTTTGTGTGTGCCCTACAGGCACAAAGGGGCATATGTTCGAAGCCCAACATTTTACTGGTTCCTGCCTTGAGGCCTTTACAGCAGAGTGGAATTGGGCCGCAAACACCTAAGCAACTCTCCCACAAAGCAATCGTGGTGGACAAGTACTATGTGCTCAACAGACAATAGACACACCATGTCTGGGAGACAATATAGGGACTTGCCCCCTGAGGAGCACATCTGTGAACACATGATTTATGATTCTTCAAGACCTTGGGGATGGCACTGCCTTCGGCGACCAGCTCTGCGATTCTGTTTGGTCTTTAGAGGAAGGACAGCTCTGGACTCAGCGATGCCACCTACAGGAAGGTCTTGACCTCTAAAACTGTATTTACAGACTGTAAATGGACTGTGCTGATTGGCTCAGACAATATCTGAGAGGTGTTTGAGGGATGGGCACTGTGTGGGCTATGTCTGTGTGTGTGTATGACTAGTATATAAGACTGTACATAGATAGCTAGTTAGGCACTTCCTTCCCTACCCCTGACCTGTATCATGCCTTTGTTCCTGTCCTTTAGTTAGTTAGTTAACCTTTTATGTTTGATTCCCTGTACCATTAATAAATCCCCTCTTAAAGATCCAGTAGCTATTTGTTAATTTATAATTAACTGGCACCCCAAAGCTTAGCAGATTCTACAGGGGCAATGTACAGTCACAACCAAGCTTCTATTCTAGTGTCAGGGACAGTTTAGAGAAAGACTAGAAAGAAGAATTCTGAAGACTAGAGAAGGGCAGGGAAAGCTTTCAGCCAGGGAATGAGGACCTGAGGCTGGTTGTACCAGACAGAGCCTTCTAGTTGTAGTTACTCCTTATAATACAGCTGCAGTAGAACCTGCAAGAATGATTCTTTTGTTTCTCATTTGAACAGAAAGACAGCTGTTTTTTTGTTTCCAGACCTTAAGTTTCTCTTATTGTCAGTTCTGACAGCTGAGCAACTAGTGCATTGTAGCAGAAGCATTTTACAGCAATAATGCCATCCGTTGCTGCTAAGCAATAGTTATTTTTTCACAGCATCATATCTGTATTGCTTTCAAACGCGTTGCTGTGTAGCAAAAGCAATAATGCCATTTTTCTATCAGAAAAATTGAACCTAATTTATACCATACACAGAAATTAAACCGCCTCCCCTGCACATTTGAAGTGTTGATGAGGGGGAATAATTGCAATACAACTGTACAAGACATGTTTTTCAATCCAGAAAACACCTGAAATAGTACTTCGAAATCTGTGACAAACCATCTCCAGACAGCTTGTGTTGGTATGAGTTGAAAAAATAGCAATAGAAGTGTACAACACATGTTTTATAAACCAGAAGTTACTGTTTTTAATCTCAGTGATAACACCTGAAATAGTAATCCGAATCTTTTACTGAGCATCTCAATACTGTTCAAGTGTGAGTTTGGGATGCAAAAATGTCAACGCAAATGTGCAATGTGTGTTTTACAATCCAGAGGGTACTGTTTTAAATCTCTGAGTGAAAAAAAACTAAAATAGTAGTCCAAAATCTTTTACAGGACATCTCAATACAGTTCAAGTTTTGGTGTGGGATTCAAAAGTAGCAATACAAGTGTATAATGCATGTTTTATAATCTTTATTATTACGTATATTAAGCAATACAGTGCCTCATACCAAAAGGAAACACATTGAGGTTAAATCACTGTTTGTATATGTGTAAACATACACTACCAGCCTCACTAGAGGACTTGTATGTATAGTAGCTGAAGAACTTAATAAGTAAATTATAACATGGTTTATGGCATAGAAAGTGCCTCTTTCGGGCCTATGGATGTCCCATTTACAGTAGAATACTGCACTGTTACAACAGTGAGTGAAGAACCACTGTGTCAACCAACTGGTTTAATGTTGGGCTTAACCTAAGGGCGTTATCCTGGTAGTTTCCTGGTATTCAGCCTTTAACCCCTTTGCAGGGATCTGGACTTCGTTACGGAGGAGTCACCAGGCCACTACCTTTTGGAGTAGTCCTGGTGTAGTTGAAAGCTAACCCATAGGGGTCAGAGACACTGGTGCCAAACACTGAAGGATCAGGCAAAACTCATAGTCAGTATCAGGCTGGGGTAGGAAGAGGTCATGCAAATACGTAAAACAGGTCCGAAGTTATGGCTGGAGACAAATGATCATAATGATAAACAGGCATAGGTCGGGTCAGGCAGCAGAGGAATAGAATCCAGAAAACACACAGAGGTCAGTACATGGACAGCAGAGAACAACACCTTAGGAAGGAACTAGCATGCTAAGAACCTAATTGCTCATTCAAGGAAATGAGATTAGCAACACAGTATTTTTGCAGAAGCGGATTAACGAGTTGGAAAAGCCTAGCAATAGCAGCTGCAGAGCGAAGAACAGCATTAACTCTTGTTGTATTGCAGAGGAGGTGAGGTTTAATAAAGAGACACATGGTAAGTGGGTCAGCGCTTGTACCTGCTCAAGATAACAGGGCAGTGGTAGGTATGTAACATGCACATTAACATCTTCTATGACGTATTTCAAGATGAATTTAAAGGGTTTTCCATGGCTACTTTGTTTTAATGTGGGAAGAGCTGCAGTACCTCAGCACAGCCAGTATATAGTAGACAGTGCATTATGCTTCCAACTCCATCCACTGTATAGTTTCCGGCATCAGTGGCTGCCCAAAGCAGCTGATCAGTGGGGGTGCCGGTTGTCAGACCATCACAAATCTAATATCTAAGATCTCATATTCATGACCTATCCTGATAGGTCATCAATATATAAGCCATATATGAATAATTAAACTGTGAGACCTGTTTACCTAGTAGGTCTCATTATACACTCATTAACAACAGGTCACGCAGTTATGTCTCAGGCATACATGTAAATGATTACAGGTGTGGTATAATTAGACACTAGGGCATGCCACAAGATGGAATAAAATTATTTCTCCTGCTGCCCTATAAAAAGGCTCTCAGAGACTACTTTTAGGTAGTGTACAACTTGTTGAGAGATTGTTGACAGCTAGACATGCCTCTAAGATGCAATTGGAGACATTTTGCCCAGCTGACAGACTTTGAGAGGGGGTACCATCATTGGATTGAGATATGCTGGATGGTGGCTTTAATGAATTGCCATCCATCTAGTCCGTTCTGACTGAGCCTTTAGATGGTGTTGGGAACAGTGGTTACATGAGGGCAAACAGTGGTCATGAGGCAAACAGGCTCTGGATGGCTCAGACAGACCCACCAGTATAGATCATCATTTGATATATTGAAAAACACCAGCAGCTCCCACAGTTTTGTTGTTCATAATCCAGACACAGGTGACATCTTCATTACACACCCTTTCTCTGCCTGGACCATTTTTAGGCAGTTAGCAGAAGGAAATTTGGTATTATGTTGCTCATTACATGTCCTGTCATTGACAGCCAGCCACTCTCGCCTTCATTTGCAGTGGTGTCGTGAATAAAAACCTGGACTGCCACGGATTGAAACCATATTGTCTTTAGCTGCAAATACAGATTCTGTTTGGGATACGACAAAGTTCAGGTTCGAATATGGAAGCCTTATGGTGAGCGATTCCATCCTGTGTTTGCTGTGAAACAACTCACTGCCCCAATTGCTGGTGTGATGATCGGAGGAGCCATCGCATACAGTTGGTCACAACCAGAAGTGTTAGGCCCCATTAACACGACCGTATGAATGGGGCTGCATCTATTCCGCAATATTGCGGAATAGATGCAGCCCCATTTACCTCTATGGGAGCGGGCAGCCGCCGCATGGAGCTAAACTCCTTGGTGCATAAACTGTCTCAGGACAATCGAAGATGTTATATTGTTGACTCGTACCCATGACCTCATTCCTCCTGGCAGGTAGAGCCATCAGAGCAGTGTTTCTCTGTCCACTCCACACAGGCTGAGAACTGCTCTGCCTCTCACTGCCCATAATCTTTCCCAGTCTATGGCTAGCCACTTCAGGATGTTTGACAAACTTTCTTTCCTTTTATTTTGCTCAGGCTAAACATTTGCTTTTTGTAGGTACAATCATATGGGTCCATTGGGCGTTTGTGGTACTGTATGTGACATATCATGGACTCAGTAGTCATAAGAGCCTTGGTGAGGTGAACAAAATATTTATATTCCGTCCTGAATTGCCTGCTCAAAAAACTATGATAACAGTATTTCACCTACAGATGATTTTTCTTTTTTCAGTGAACTGAATAAATGTTCAGAGGAAATTTTTAAAACTTTTTTAACATAACATTTTTGAAATAATTAGGAAAGAAAGTATGTAAATGATCAGATCATTACTTAGCTGCAAAAACATCCTTATTACTCAAGTAATGTCATGAGCGGCGCACGGTAAAGGCAATTAATGGGTGTGAAGATTTAGCCAACTGCTGTTGTTTTCTATGGGAAAAGGATGGTGCTCTACTATTTAAGCAGAGTAATTGAGGGATAAAACATTTGGCATGCATCGTATAATTAATTCAGGAAATTCAATAAATTGGTCAGGGTAAGTCAGAATGTTTTAGGCGTTTTTTGCAATGGATGGCAGATTTCATTTGCATGTTTGCTATGTATTGTTGCAAAGAGAAAAGTCCCCACTCAATGATAATTGTGTTTCTATGCAGTTTCCTCCTAAATGTAACATGTTAATTTACAGAAGCCTTTTCAATCCCGCTTAAGACAAGAAAAGATGTTAGAAACATTCTTGGAATGTGTCTTAATTTCAGCAAACTCTCTGTTATTTATTTCAGTGTAAATTATCTTGACCTTTTATTTAAACACTGTTAACTCAAGGATCGGAAAGGTCAAACCAATATCTCAAAAATGAGCAGTAGAACTTTCCTTTTATATCGTTTTTTTACTATATGATATGGGATTTTTTAACTTTCCATTTTGTGACAAGGTTTCTCTCGCACAGGACTCCCCACAGACATTCACAAGTGCATGTTGCAGTTGAGAAAGGCTGTAGAGGTAACAAAATGCATGCCATAAGATTTGTTACACATATATTTGTTATTTATTTGTTACTTATTTGTTACACGTAAGATAAACCACAAGTGATTGCACTGAAAATATGAGTGCTGGGACATTTGTGTATACTGTTTACCATTGTCCCTGTTTTGTTATTCTACCACATAAGCAGGTGCAAGATTTATTTTAAAAAACTGGATAACCCATTAAATAGGGTTGTCTGAGATTTTCATAATCATGGTTTTTCCTCAGGATCGGTCATCAATTTCTGATTGGCGGGGTCCGACTTCTGGCACCTTGGCCTATCTGCTGTTTGAAGAAGTAGCAGCACTTCAGTGAGCGCTGTGGCATCTTCCTAGCCCAGTGACATCACATTCATTGGTCACATGGCTTAGCCGCATCTCACTTCCACTTAGGTGAATGTGACTGCAGTACCAAGCACAGGTGCAGTGCTTGGTAAGCTGTGAGGGGGCTGGCGTGCCTGGAGTTGGACCCCCACTGATCAGATATTGCCGACCTATTCTGAGGCTAGGCCATCAATATTAAAATCTCTATTAAAGTATTTTAAGATTTTTTTGGGGGAGATTTATTAAAAACGAGAAAATCAAAGTATGTTAAATGGTAATCAGACCTCAAATCAGACCCCCAAAGTTCATCAAACCTCAGATCAAACAAAAAAAATAATAAAATAAAATCAACTCACCTCTCCTGATCTGGACAGAGATCCAATTCTCTTCCTGCCCCGCTGTGCTGTGAACTGATGTGCAGAAGAAGACCAGGGACCAGTGAGTACAGAGCCAGCACAAGGAGCTCTGTAATCACTGGTCCCCATTCCTACTGTACTGGTGAATAGTTCAATAATGGAAGCACTCATTATGACTCACCCTGTAAGATACACTGCCATTTTCCCCCCACTTTTGGGGGAAAAAAGTGTCTTATAGGGCAAACAATATGGTAGTATGCTGTTTTCAATTTGTAAAAGGGCTATGAAAAAACTAAATGAAGGTGGACAAGGACTTCCTCATTTAAACTTCAATGAATAATAACATCGAATTAAGTGTAGGAGAAAAGACCATGAGGTAGATTTATTAACCCAGTAAGTTTTCATCTTTGTGATCAAGCCTAATTTTGCAAAACTGTCATATGTCACTTTACGTGGTAATAGCTTTGGAATGCTTTTACTTATCTGACTGATTCTGAGAAATCATGTTAGGGCTAAATTTGGGTCAGTGTGTTTACCTTTATTTATTTAAAAAAAATCTAAATTTTACTAAAAATTTCTAAATTTGAGTTTCTCTGCTTTTAAGATATACACTGATACCTCATAAAAAAGTTATTAATTAATAGTTACCATATGTCTACGATATGTTATCATTACAGTAGTTTGCAAATGGCATTTAATTTTTTTTGGATATTAGAAGGCTTAGATTTTACAAAGCAATTGTCAGGATTCGGGGGCGCTGCGGCCCTCCAGCGGATGTTGG
>ONZH01011887.1:0-67929 GCA_900303285.1 Rhinella marina
AAAAGAAGAAAACCTGCAAGGAAAATCTGAAATGTAAACTTTTTAAATGGACCAAACCTTAAAACAGAGACAGAACATAAATAAATAAAATAAATATAAATAATGAATAAAGTGCATATTTAAAGTTAAAAAATGTAAGAACAAATAAAATAGTGCACACTGAGCATAAAAGTGCAAACTAAGAACTGATTCAGTGTAATGAAGACCATTTCTTCAAAAAATAGAAGCCATCAGGTAGTTTTACAACATTTCACAGGACCCAACATGTGTAACAGCAAGGTTTGAGCTGCCTAATGCTGCCACTTACTAAGTGCTACAATCAGGCAAAGTGCAGATTTGGATGTAATATTTTTCTTTACCTTAGTGAGCACATACATCTGGGCAACACAAGTTCATAGCTTACTGCACCACATGCTGGGTTCAGCTTAGTGGCATAAAACCATCTGACAGGATCCCTTAAACCAATGTTTGTATACTTACCCCATTTGTACCAACAGCAATCACAAATTAAGTGCATATTACAGGGAGAAAACAAAATTACAGTTGAGGGAAGGGCATTCTTCTTACCCTTTGAGATGCAAAATCCTTAATCAGGTCTTTGAAATTCAGCTCTCTGGACAGCTCATGCTCGATAGAAAGAAGTGCAAGGCCATTCAAACGCTGTTCACTCATTGTAGAACGGAGATAGTTTTTGATCAATGAAAGTTTGCTAAAAGCTCTTTCTCCTTCCGCTACTGAAAGTGGGAGGGTGGCAAAAATTCTAAGTGCAATGCACACCTTGCCAAAGATTCCCTGGAGCTCCAGATTGTAAATGGCATTTAGCAAATCTAGTGGACCCAGGTTTTCTGGGAACATAGCTTCATACACTTTACGAAGATGTTGCAGCTCACAGAGTAATGATGAAGTGAAATCTTCAGGATACACAGAGATCAGTTCCCATAGTTGATGCCACCAGGTCTTCTTCACCCATTGTCCACAGTCTCAGGATTGGAGCAAACAACTTGCACACATCTTCCATCGATTTGAAGCGCAGATTAAGATCAGAGATGATGGTGTCCATTGTAGTAAGGAACACATTGATTTTGAAGTGATCTTCAGGATCTATAGCATCATGATGCTTTGACTTCCTTTGGCACAACTGTTATGAATTCAGTAGCACCTTTGAAATGTTCATGTAATCTGCTACAGATGTAGCTTCACTGAGCAGAGAAGGCCACTTTTCCCGAAGCGGTTTCATTTCCTCAGAGAGAGCTTTAATGTTGGCAGATCCTACTTCTAATGAAATAGATCTTGATTGCAGGATTTTGTTTCTCTCCTCAAAACTAGTAAGAACTTTTATCCAAAATGTTGCCAAAAGCACTGCCCTGAAAGAAGAAAAATATTCATAGAGACCTTTAGCTTCTAAGTGCGCATCACTTGAAAGTTTTCTGGAAGAGAGAACGTTTTCAAGAGACTTCAGAATGCTTGGCAGTTTCTGAGCAATTGGGAGTATAGCTTCTATTCTTGAGCTCCATCGGGTGTCACTGAGACCATGCAACTTCATCCAATAGAATGTTCCACTGCTCAGGGCTGCTGCTAAAAAGAATGTATAGCCTGTTTACACTACCAAAAAAAGTCTTCATTTCAGGGCAATTTGCAGCAGCATGCACACCCACAAGATTTAAAGAATGGGCAGCACATGGGCAAAAAAGAGCTCTTGGATATTTTTTTGGGATTTTGGCCCTTACACCCTTAATCCTTCCTGACATGTTGGCTCCATTATCATACCCCTGACCTCTGCAGTCTTGGAGGTCAATGCCATGTTCACTCAATCTTGACATAATCATGTCCGCAATTTCGTCATCCGTCTTCCTAAAAAAATTAAAAAATTCTAAGAAACGTTCTTGAATGTGCCAAGCACCCTTTAAAGGATTTCTGTGAATATATCTTAAAATGACATTCTGTTCAGTGTGTGATACATCAGGAGTAGCATCACAGATCACTGAAAAATAGATAGCCCCTTTCCTCTCCGAGACTATAGCATCAAGGACATGCTTTCCACAAATGCTAATGAATTCATTTTGAATGGCCCAAGACATATAATGAGCTTGAAGTTTTTTCCCCTTTACTTGACTGGCCTTAACTTTTTCTAAATGCTCCCACAGTAGATGGTCATATTTTGAAAGTATTTCTAAGGTTCCAAGAAAGTTGCCATTGTGTATATCCCCAACTCTTTGTGATGTCCCCCTGAATGCCATATTACGTGAAGCTAAATGCAGTGTCACATCCAAAAGCCTTTCAAGGAGAGCAACCATCTTGTCAGTTTCCTTTAATAAAATTCTCTGTACCTCAAAGTCAATACCATGGCCACCAAGGGCCTTTTGGAGTGCTCTCCAACTCCAGTAGTGTATTCTATGCTGTGCAGAATGTTTATGTTCAGGTAATGACTTGTAGATCCGATGCCATTTTTGCACTGAAGGAGCAAAACCATCTTTATGGCAAAGGAAGCTTCCAGTCTTGCTTCTCTGTTGAGTATAAAATGCCATGCAGGTGACATAATACATGTCCTGCTTACTAGGGCTCCATCTTAGCCAGTCTCTTAAAATGTCCTCATGTCCATTTGAGGATTTAGCATATAGAAGATAGTCAGTAAAAGAACGGCCCTCTACATCTTTTGGTAAAGACTGGGCCATCTCCTTTAATTTCGCTTAATTTAAAAGTCCACAAAGGACAATCTTCTCCCGTTCTTTATCCTTTAGGACATCTGGCCACAGGGCTGGGTCTTTCCAGTCGATTTCTTCTTCTAACTCTCCTGGTGAAAGAACACCACTCTCCCAACAGGAAGGTTCAAGTTCTACTGGAGACAATTCTACGGAAGGTTCTTTATTCTCGATGTATGAAATTGAAGTTGAACATGAAGGCATTGACTCTTCTTCCATTTAAAAAAAAAGGGATGTAGGAGATTCAACCATTATGACAGAGCTCTTTGCTGACATGGAGAAGGACTGTGTTTCCACAGCTTCCTCTGTCACAGCACAAGGTGCCAGAATTGTGGATGTTGCATGGTCTGTTTCTATAACTCGTCACGTGCTCTTTTCTCCTTACGTTTTTTAGCACCCGATTTATGTTGGTACATATTTGCAGGTATTTTCTATAAAACAAAAACTATATATATATATATATATATATATATATATATGGAGAGAGAGAGATTGTTACAGGAGAACATTGTCCCTAGCAGACTCTCGCTCTAAGACCACATAGTATACACCTGTGTGTCTAATTAACACATCAAAGGTCTTCGGCTCAGGAAGAAGCGAACATAAACTAGGTGGATGGGGGAAGATTCCTGGACACACTGGGGGCTATGGTGGGTGGAGTTGGGGGTAGGCAGGGACAGCCCATAGAGACATAGGGATATGAACCTAGAAAACTGAGGCTCTTCTACATGACCCCTGAATGACAAGCACTTACCCAAGTAAAAGGTCATATTGTATGTAGGCTTTCTGTGTATGTAAATGTAATATCTTTATATTCCATAGTAGACTATATATGTCTTTGTCACATTTATGTTCCCAGTAAAATATATTTATATATAACTATCTGCGAGAGTTATATGTTACTCCTGTGGTGTAGGTGCTGGTAGTAATAGCACAGAACAAGTGGGTTGGAGGAGAGCAAAGGGAACAGACCAGGACCAGAATAAAAGAGGGAAGAACAAAACATTCCCTATATATATCTATATATACCGTATTTTTCGCCCTATAAGACGCACCGGCCCATAAGACGCACCTAGGTTTTAGTGTAGGAAAATAAGAAAAAAATATTTTTCATCAGATCCTCTTATCAGACTGCCCATAAATTTAAGGACATCACATCAGACCCCCATATCAGCCCCCTGTGCCCCCATACCATCTCACTGTGCTCCCACCAGACCTCAGATCAGCAGAATGTGCCCCCATCAGACCTCAGATCAGCAGAATGTGCCCCCATCAGACCTCAGATCAGCAGAATATGCCCCCATCAGACCTCAGATCAGCAGAATGTGCCCCCATCATACCTCAAATCAGCAGAATGTGCCCCCATCATACCTCAAATCAGCAGAATGTGCCCCCATCATACCTCAAATCAGCAGAATGTGCCCCCATCATACCTCAAATCAGCAGAATGTGCCCCCATCAGACCTCAGAGCAACAGTATGTGCCCCCATCAGACCTCACATCAGCAGAATGTGCCCCCATCAGACCTCACATCAGCAGAATGTGCCCCCATCAGACCTCAGATCAGCAGAATGTGCCCCCATCATACCTCAAATCAGCAGAATGTGCCCCCATCATACCTCAAATCAGCAGAATGTGCCCCCATCATACCTCAAATCAGCAGAATGTGCCCCCATCAGACCTCAGAGCAACAGTATGTGCCCCCATCAGACCTCACATCAGCAGAATGTGCCCCCATCAGACCTCATATCAGCAGAATGTGCCCCCATCAGACCTCAGATCAGCAGAATGTGCCCCCATCAGACCTCAGATTAGCGTTTTGTGCCCCTTCACGCCTCAGATCAGCGTCTTGTGCCCCTATCAGACCTCAGATCAGCCCACCCAGCCACTTAAAGACCATACTTACCTGTTCTGCGCTGCCGCTGCCGTCCGGTCCCACGCTCCGCGCTCCTCTCTCTTCCCTGCTGGCACGCACTATGATCTGACGCTGCAGCGTCAGGTCATAGTGCGTGCCGGCAGGGAAGAGAGAGGAGCGCGGAGCGTGGGACCGGACGGCAGCGGCAGCGCAGAACAGGTAAGTATGGTCTTTAAGTGGCTGGGTGGGCTGATCTGAGGTCTGATGGGGGTCCCTACGTACAAGTGAGCGCTTCCTTATGGAAGCGCTCACTTGTATTCGCCCTATAAGACGCACCGCATTTTTCCCCCTACTTTTGGGGGAAAAAAAGTGCGTCTTATAGGGCGAAAAATACGGTATATATATATATCTATATATCTATATATATATATATATATATATATATATATATATAAAACATTATAATATAACATTAACATCTGTGCCATATGCCAATCATTATCAGTAGTATATAAGGTAAATGATGGCTAAGGCCAATAACTGGTTTTAGTAAGGGTTTGATGTAAGCAGAGGGCAAATCCTCGCTGCACAAAAACAAGTCGTTAAATGGATACTAAGGCATGCAAATCCATGGCTGCTAACAGATTTGGAATCCTTCGTTTGCAGCATTAGTACCTGCTGCATAGTATACAAAATTGTACATTTGACATAATTGACTAGGAACTAGCCGGCTACAACAAGCAGCCCATAGATATCCATCTGAGGGTTGCCCATTATCTTTCATCCCCATAGAAATCTATGGTGATACATAGATCCAGATTTAGACAGGAATAGGACTTGTAGATAGTTTTGTGACTCTGTATGGAGCCAAACAGTGGCCTGGGGAAACTATAGCCACGTCCATGGATCCATAGAACATTGATCAGTTTGTCCATGGAAACCCTTGTTAGCACACTGTGTAATTTACACATTTGTGTGCATGGGGCTCAATAATTACAGTACTACAGTAGTTGTCAGAGGTAAACTATAAAGGTTACCCCCTCCTTCCACCTGATAATGTGGATGGTCTACCATTCCATCCACTGCTGATAAGCTGCTGGGAAATCCACACAGAGCCTCCACCTATTATTTGGAAACACACCTTCAAATCCTTCAACCCTTAAGTTTCCCCCAAAAGAAAAATAAGCATATAAAGGCATTGGTGCACCCAGGGTATTATCTTCACTCCTGGAGCACCACTTTCTTCCTCCTATCCAGTCCTCCTTACTGGTGTGACATCACTGCCCAGACACATGGGAGAGATTGAAATAGGCCAGTGTTTTTCAACCTTTTCACGCGTACCCCCTAGTCAAAAATGTTTTCATCCAATACCCATAAGGAAGTTACCACTATCAGTTATGTTAGATGCAGTACCAGAACTAACCGGAGGTGGGCATGCGCAATAGGAGAATGAAGCCTGAGTCTAGGCTCCAACTCCTACTGCGCATGCCCACCTCCGGCCATGTATGCGTAGCAGGAGATTGTACACGCCGTGGGGCAAAGAAGAAGCACGCCCTGGGTTACTGTGACATTGAGTGGCTGGGTAAGTATAACGTTTATTATAAGAGATGAGCAAATCCACCCAAATCGGGCCAGATTCGCACGAATCCCGAAACCTGAAGATTTTGGTCCCTCATCACTAAGTAGTGATGAGGGACTAGAAACTTCCGGATTCGTGTGAATCTGGCCCGATTCGGGTGGATTTGCTCATCTCTATTTATTATTTTCACTTTAAAAAATCACAGTTTTTTTTAGAGATTTTAAGCATGTTAATGAGATTACAGGAGGAGTACAGCCTCAGTGTTTCCTGCAGGGCGCTGCCGGCGGGTGTGAGGGGGAATCCGGCCTGGGGCCTCACCTTTTCTCGCTGTCCATCCCGCTGTGTCCAGGCCCTGCGCTGGGAGACGCTCTCTAGTCCATACAGAGCGGGGGGTAGGGGGGTCAGTACCGGGAGACCAGGAAGGAGGCAAGGACACGGCAAACACTAAAGAGAATGAGGGGCCGGCGGGGCAAGCGGAAGTGACGTCACCTGGCTCTTCTGCGGCAGAGGGGTGGAGCTTCTAGACTGCCGGTTAGGAGGTTAGTCCCTCCCATTGCACTGCTCCTGCACCATGCCACACAGTGAGTCAAAACAGCAGTGGGTAGTTGAGGGGGATTGTTGACAGGCGCCCAGGCCCCCCCACAGCAGGTTCTGCTGTACCCCCCCTGATGGCGGCCCTGGCAGTGAGACTATGGAACTCTCTGCCTGGGGAGGTGGTGATGGTAAGTTCACTAAAAGAGTTCAAGAGTTCTTTTTTTGGCCTTATAAACTATGTTACATGTACAATGTCAGTCTGTTTAATAGGGATAATTGTGGTGACAAAAAACCTTTAAATTCAGTACAATACATGCTATATTGTACTGCATGGAACCTCCCTCTGAGAACCTCCCAAATGTCATGGTCAGCACTGACAGAGGCATATAAGGGGTTAATCCATCAGCATCTGTGTTTACAGCGATGCTGGCAGATACAGTGGTGGTTATGTAGAGATATACAGAAATGAGTTAGAATAAAATGTATATCTTTCCATATGTATTATATAAGTGTCTATCTATATGTATTATAAGTGTATAAAACCTTGGGTGTAGATCTTTGATTTGGGGTGTGTATAACTGAATTGTAAAACAACAGAGAATCCCTCTGTATAGATGAAAAGGTCTGAACACGGTTTCAAACCAGTTTGTCAGGGTTAATTGAAATATCAGGAAGCCTCTTTGCATTGGTAATCAAGGTGCCAGAAGAAATGTTTTGGTGAATTACATTTCAAAGGCTCCTGGGTGTTTTTCCCATTCCATTGCAAATACCCACTATTGTTTAGCCAGGATACATGTCTCCAACTTGAGTAGTTTGCGTTATAGTGAAAACAAGGAAGAGACAGGTAATTGCAAAATGTTAATGTGGGAACATCGGCCTGATTTCTGTGCGCAGATAGAGGGTGGAGAAATCTGGAGGATCAAAACACTATTTTGATCTTGAATGAGATTGGTTGGCACCAGTGGCATGGGAACCTCACAGGGGGGATGCTACCATTTAGTATAAAAAGCCTTGGCCATGGTCACTAGGGAGGGAGGAGCCTATAAGGCCTCTTTTACACTAGCGGCAGTCCGGATCCGGCAGGTGAAGGGTGCCATTGGATCCGGACTGGCACAGGGACATGTGTGGGGCCGGAACCGCGTTCTGGCCCCACACATGTCACACAGTACCATATACACACATACACATACACACAAACACATATATACTTACATACTCCAGCCAGGCAGGCAGGCCACACGTCTTCACTCCCAGGAGTCTCGCCGCTATGACGATTCCCCACAGCGCCCTCTGCTGGGCGCTGTAGGGAATCGTCATAGTGGCGCGCCTCCTGGGCATGAAGACGTGTGGCCTGCCTGCCTGGAGTATGTAAGTATATTTGTGTGTATGTGTATGTCTGTATGTATGTCTGTCTGTCTATATGTGTAGGTGACGGATCCGTCCTGAACTCCATTGAAAGTCAATGGAGGGCAGATCCGTTTACCATTGTGGTCACACCAGACGGATCTGTCCCCATTGACTTGCATTGGGGGTCATTCCGGATCCGTCTTGGTGCGGATGCCTGGACCAGAGAGAAAACCGCAGCATGCTATGGTTTGTTCTCCGGTCTGAAGACGGAACGGAATGCTTTCAGGAGCATTCTGTTGTCTTCAGTTCAGCTTTGTCCCCATTGACAATGAATGGGGACAAAACTGAAGCTTTTTTTTCCGGTATTGAGCCTCTATGACGGAACTCAATACCGGAATTTAAAAACGCTAGTGTGAAAGTAGCCTTAATCATATAGGTTGGGTCCCAGGAGGATTCTGGACATCAGACCAGGCCAGACGGAACTTCAGCCTTGGGTAGCTATACTGTGATTCTTTATTGTTGAATTATTGTTTGATTATTATGCTGTAGGGTTATTTTTGGAGGAGTCGTCTTTATTGTTATGTTTTTCTTACTAATATTCTAGGTCTTTTTGTATCAGTGTGGTTGCATTCTAATTGTCGGTATAAGAACTGTTGGTTTTAGGCTGCTTCATGTTGCTGCTTTTGTGCCCTTGATTATGTGTTGATTATGTGTTGGTTCTATATTTTCCATTGTTTGATTTTTGGTTAATATTTTTTCTATTTTCACATGGCTCATTTGGGTCTATAAATAATTTCTTTGTTTCTATGCACTGTTGTTGTGTGCTTTCGTCGCCGACCGTCCCCTAGAATTTACGTGAGGATATTATTATTGTTCAGTATTATTATGCCTTAATATTAATAGTCAATAATCATATTTCTTACATAATTTGGCGAGCCAGGTAGGAGGGGAAAAGGTGTGGCTGGAGAGTATATTAATAACTATGCATATTTTTATTTGTAGTATCATCTGTGCTGTGTGACAAAAAAATTGAGTGGTGTTAAATTAATTTCTGTATGGTAGTGGAGCTTTGTTAGAGTAGCCATTGTAATTGTTTTTGCCGTGTTGATTATAAAAAGAGACTGTCAGTGATGGAAGGTTTGAAAAAGAAAATGGCTAAAGTTAAGAATACTGATGCTATTATTAAAGTTATGAAAGAGTCTAATGATCCTTGGTTTTAGGCACAGGAGTATGTTAATTTGATGATGAGTGATAAAAAGTTGTCTAAGGCTACTTTGACACTAGCGTTTTAAAATTCCGGTATTGAGTTCCGTCATAGGGGTTCAATACCGGAATAAAACGCTTCAGTTTTGTCCCCATTCATTGTCAATGGGGACAAAACTGAACTGAAGACAACGGAATGCTCCTGAAAGCATTCCGTTCCGTCTTCAGACCGGAGAACAAACCGCAGCATGCTGCGGTTTGCTCTCCGGTCCAGGCATCCGCACCAAGATGGATCCAGAATGACCCCCAATGCAAGTCAATGGGGGTGGATCCGTCTGGTGTGACCATAATGGTAACTGGATCCGCCCTCCATTGACTTTCAATGGAGTTCATTACTGATCCGGCTACACATACAGACATAGACATACACATAAACATACACACACATATAGACATACAAATACACATACATACTTACATGATCCCTGGCAGGTCTTCAGAGCGTCGGAGGGACAGGACGGCGCGCATAGGTGACGATTCCACCAGGCGCCCAGCAGAGGGCGCTGTGGGGAATCGTCACCTATGCGAGCCGTCCTGTCCCTCCGACGCTCCGAAGACCTGCCAGGAGCATGTAAGTATGTATGTGTGTTTGTTTGTCTATATGTGTGTGTATGTTTATGTATGTACTATGTGACATGTGTGGGGCCGGAGCGTGGTTCCGGCTCCACACATGTCACTGCGGCAGGCCTGATCCAGCAGCACCCTTCACCTGCCAGATCAGGCCTGCCGCCAGTGTGAAAGTAGCCTTAGAGTAAAGGGAAATCTGCTCTTGTGTTTGCTGCATATTGGATTGCTGAGCAGTCTAAGACAGTGTTTGGAAAAAGAGATGAGTTGGAGAATCAGATTAAGGAGTTAAATAATCGTATTGATACGTTACATATATCAGCCCAAAATGCTGCTACGTTGGGTATTGGTCGCCAGAAAACTGTGGAGGAGAATAATGAGTTGCATATGGAAAATGAGCGTTTAACAGAGAGATTGAGAGATGCAGAGGCTGCTATTAGAATTTTGGCCACTTCTTGTAATCAGTCTGGGGCTGATCATACTCAATGTTTCTATCAGATAGAAGAGTTGAAGCAACAGTTGGGTAGGCAGAGTGCTATAGTTGCTGCATTTAATGTCCCGACATGTAAAGATCAGGGTGACTGGGACAATCCCAAGGAAGACGATGTTGATGAGTTTGTTGAGCATAATGTTAAAATGGCCCCAATCAGTACTCAGCGGCAAGTGGATACAATGGGTCATACTATTTGTGAAACGCACGTATCTAAACCTTTGTCTAGCACTGAGGTCCAAGCTTTGAGTAAGGAGTTGGGGCATATTAGTCTGCGTGATGATCCTGTTGAAGTAATGATACGTATTGATCAATTTGAAAAGGTGCATCGCAATTTGAGCCCAAACAGTGATGTTTTTGACGTCATTCTTGCAAGTTTGGATAATGCTTTAAAAGCTAGTTTGCTTCCTTCTGTGTTTACAGAGCCCAGAATTAAACAAAATTTGGTTGATGACGTTTTGAAGGCCTTGGGCATTGAAGAAACTGATCATCAGAGTAATTTTGGGAATTGTACACAGAGAAGGGGGGAGTCGGTTCAAGGTTTTGCAGACCGATTGTTTTTACTATATAAGTTTACATTACCAGCTGGCACACAGGGCTCACAGAACGATGACATCTATAAACATGCATTAATCAGTAGGACCTCACCAGACATACGCCGGCTAGTTGGATTATCAGTTGCTGTACAGAATTCCTTTATAAAAATAATGAATTGCTTTAAGAGGGCTGAAGCAACTCTAAAGGAGCAAGAGAAAAATCATAGAGGTAGAGTGGCTGCTGTTGAAGGGCCAACTTGGAATAATAGTTTTAGGAAGCCCTCACAATCTTCTAAAGGACCCTATGAGAAGGGACAAGCCTTCAAATGTTACGTGTGTGGTCAGGTGGGTCATATTTCACAAAATTGTAATTATAGACAAGCAAAAGAACCTGTACCATCTGCTGATAACCCAGTTAAATAATTGCAACACCAATTGGCTGATGCATTGAAAGAGATTGAGAAATTGAAAGCAATACAAATTGCAGGACAGATTGTTAAACCCAATTGCTCTCAAGGTCGCACTAACAATGCTCATCCAACAAATTTGGCATAGGAAATTGTTGCCTCCATTCCTCCTGTTGTGCAGTTCAAGAGAGATGGATGCAATAGACCTATGATATTTGCTGCTGTGGAAAGAGGCCCACAGCAGGAAACGTTGATTGATACTGGAGCCTCTATTTCAATCATACATACACCTCAACCCCAAACCCATCCTTTGTCCACCGGGCAGAGACTTAATTTACAGGCATTTCAGGGTTCCCATGCTGTGGCAATTGAAGCTAAAAAGACAGTGTTGACGATAAATGACAATGATTTTGACTTAAAGGCATATTTGATGAATTTACCTGATTTTGTGTCTATTTTAGGTTCAGATTTCCTAAGACAACATGGAGCAGTGGTAGATTATGTAAATGAGCGGATCTGGTTTCATGGTAATGGAGAGTATTGTGTTGTCTCTGACTCCCCTGCTGTGTATGCGGTGAAGAAACAGGAGGGTCTTCACACTTCCTGAACATGAGGATGTCAGAGTGTCAGAGATAATACAGGAATATGAATATGTGTTTGCTAAACATAAGCACGATTGTGGTAAAATGGAAGGTGAGGAGGTTATTTCAGGGGGAACCCATGCACCCCAAAAGCAGTACCCTCTTCCAAAGGATAGTGAGCCTTATATGCAGCAAACGAGTCATTGTTAGGACAAGGGATATTGAGAGAATGTGAATCAGTAACCTGTTCCCCTTTGTATCCGATTAGGAAACCAGATGGATCATGGCAGTTATGCCTGGATTATCGTAAGTTGAATTACGTCACACCTGCTTGTGCACCAGTTGTCAGAGAGACCCCTACCCTTCTTTCCCAACTTCCTCCCAAAGCCAAAGTCTTCAGCACCTTAGAGATCTGCAATGGTTTCTGGAGTATTCCTGTTGCGGAACAGTCACAATATAAGCTGGCCTTCATTTGAAAAGATAGTCAATATACATGGACAAGATTGTCCCAAGGCTTAAATAATTTGCCTACAATATTTCATAAGAGGATGGCGGCCATCTTGACGAAATTCTCCAAGCCCAAGGCTGTATTGCAATATGTGGACGATCTCCTCCTTGCTACTGAAAGCGAAGAAGAACACCTGAAGTTGCTAAAGGAACTATTGGAATTGCTGGGGAAAGCTGGACTTAAAGTAAATCCCAAGAAGTGCCAACTCATGCTAACCTCTCTTACTTTTCTGGGGGTTAATATCACACCTGATGGGAAAGATGCCTAACCAGCACAAAGTTAAAATAATTCAAAGACTGAAACTTCCTGTGTCCAAGACAGCGCTTAGGTCTTTTCTGGGATTAGTCCAATACCAGAGAGACTTCATTCCACATTTTGCGGACATTGCCAGACCTCTTTACGATCTTTTAGGAGGTAAAGGAGGATGACATTAGAAAGGAATGGACTGAGATTCACACTGCTGCTGTTAATTCTCTCAAAAGAGCTGTCAGAGGCCACAGCATTAATAACACCGGATCTGTCAAAGACTTTCCATTTAGAAGTTGCTGCAACTGAACAAGCCTTAGCTGCTGTGTTGTGTCAAGAAAAACATGGACGATTATGGCCTATTGCCTATGGTTCCCGCGTTCTCTCCCCATTGGAGATAAAATACACCGCATGTGAAAGACATTTGTTGGCAACTTTTTGGGCACTGCAGCATTTTATGTACATAACAAGTCTGCATGGTGTCACCCTTCACAGTCCGCATACGCCCCTGAATTTGTTGCTGAGACCAGGAGAAACCATGATCTCGTCAGCCCGATTATCCCGATGGACTTTCATGTTGATACAGAGAGACTTGGAGATCACCCCAAAGCAGAAGAAATTGCTACCTGCATCCCTGCTGTACCAAGGAGAGCCACATGAATGCCCTTTACCCTATAACCCTTCTTTCCCTCCCAACCCTCTATCTGATACCTCCATGCCAGGTATAGATGTTTATTGTGATGGTTCTTCTTACCATGATCAAGGTAGGGCTTACACTGGTTTTGTAGCTATGTTTCCTGAGCAGAAAGTAATGCACTCGTGTAAGGTACATTCAGCTCAGTATGCAGAATTAGCGGTGATGGCTTATATTTTGGAAGAGTGTCGTGAGGAGAGTATTAATATTTAGTGACAGTGCTTATGTGGTAAACACATTGACCATGTTACCTCTCTATGTTGCCAATGGGTTCAGATCCATAGACGGCAAACCTTTAGTGCATGCTGGGTTGTTAAATTATATTTGAAACTTGCTGCAAGAAAGGACTGCCCCATGTGCTATAATTAAGGTCAAGGGTCATTCTAAAGGATCAATTCATGCAGAAATGAATAGTGTTGCAGATCAGTGTGCTAAAAAGGCAGCTAAAGAGGCAAAAATGTGGGAGCCTCTAGAATGTCCTGAGATTTGTGTTGTTACCAAAGCTGCATCGCCTGATTTAGTGTCCCTGCAAAGGTCATATGTCCCATATGACGTAGTGAGAGAATGGCATATTGCTGGGAAGCCATTACAAATGCCAACAGCATGGGCAGAGTCTACCGCACTGATTAATTGTACCTCGGGTGAACCAATTTTAATGTATCAACGGGATGTAGGTTTTCCTGTAGTTTGTGTACCTCCTAATTGTGCCGATGAGTTTTGTCAAATTTTCCATGCACACCCCGTGGGTGGTCATTATGCAGCAGGTAAGACATTACAAAAGTTATTGAATTCTGTATGGTGGCCCACAGTAAAAGAGGATATAACTGAGAAATGCTCAAAATGCATAACTTGTCTACAAGTAAATCCCCCAAGCTCCACAAACAAGGCTTTATTACGAACAGCACCCCCATCTGATGGTCCATGGTCACAAATTCAGATTGATTTTATTGGTCCGCTTCAAAAAACTCAAGGAGGTTATACCGATTGTCTAGTTGTAATTGACTTATTCAGTAAATGGGTTGAGGCCTTTCCAACCAGGAACCAGAATGCCCTCACTGCTGCAAAAATTTTACTTTTTGAATTGTTTTCAAGATGGGGCCTGCCTCACGTTGTAGCCAGCGATAGAGGTCCAGCATTTACCGGCAAAGTATTTCAGCAGTTACAGAAACTGTTGGATGTTAAGCAGGAGCTTCATATCGCTTATCATCCGCAGTCTTCTGGGGCTGTTGAAAGAGGGAATCGCACAATCAAAACAATGTTGACCAAATTTTGCATGGGAAAGTCTACAGCCTGGAAAGATATGTTACCATTGTGTTTAATGGCAATGAGGTCTACTCCCCATTCTACCACTGGATTAAGCCCTTATCAAGTAATGACAGGTAGATTGATGCGTACTCCAGGTCATTTGATGTTACCACTCACCCCTCCAGTTTTACAAGGTGTAGCTACTGAGACTTGGGTGGCTACTATGGCTGACTACATACAAGTAAATGTTTTTGTTGCTCAAAATCCTGGCAGATCTAAAAAGCAGATCAAGAAATATTTTGATAAAAAGGTTAGACCATTTGAGTATAATGTTGGAGATTTGGTGATGGTGCGTGATTTTGGCAAGAAGGGACATTCCTTCACTCCTTCATGGAGAGGACCCTTTAACATTGTAGACAAAGCTAGTCCATCAGTATAACTAATCAAAATGACTGGTTCTAAGGGTAAACGAATCCTGAAATGGTATCACATTAATCAGCTTAAAAGTGTATGAAAATCATGTTATCATGATAATGCTTCATCTTTTACAGAAATGAAACTCCACCATTCTGCGAAAAGATGTAGCATCTTGGCCTGGGGAAATTTAGAAGGAAAATTCGCAATAGTTTTGCTGGTCTTAATACAGATGGCCTTGAGTCAAGAGATGGGTGTGGTGCCCTCAACACAGGAAAACAGGGAGAAGGGTTCCTTTAGGGAGATCCCTGATGAGAGTATGGCTTGGACTGACGGAATCAACGGTGAAAGGGAAGTGCACAGTGCAAGTTTATATACCGGGGTAGAGATACAGTTGGGAGTTGGTTTAAGATCCAAAGACATACAGACAAGTATAGTTAAGGGACCTGACGGTGCATGGTTTGTTGCAATTTGCAATGTCACTGTTCCTTATGTAAATAGTAAAAATACTGTAAAATGGATCTTCCCAGGGGGTATTTCCTTGCATCAAACTACCGAGATGGAATGGGAAAATAGTACAGGAAAGGTTAGAATACACTTGGAAAGAAATTTTACTGTAACACAAGAGGGTGTTATAACATGTGCCCTTGAATACATGGAGGTTAGATGTGAAGAAAATAGAGGGCTACGGATAGAAGTCATGGACAATGGAAAGTGTCCTCACATTACACCCATGTCCCTTAGTGGTTTAGTGGCGCAGTCTATCCCAGGTATATTATACAACAATATTAAGTATATACATGCCCCTATGTTATTAGACTTCTCAAAATGGTCATTGCCAGGTGATTTGTGTGCTCCGGAAAATATAAACATGTATAATACATTTATGAAAGATAAAATTTCATCTGTTTGGAGAAGGAATGGAAAACCTAATAGGTATAACCAAGAGAAAAGAGCTGTGGAAGGTTTAGTTGGTATGGCCACTGGTTTGTTTGGATCAGGTATGTCGGTGTATATAATCAAAAAATTATATACGAATGATCAACATCTTCGGGATATCTTAAATCAAAAGGTGTTGTCACCTATGTTAGAGAACCAGTGGAAACTAGAAGGTGAAGAACTGGTTACGGTTTAGAATATGCACACAATTGCTTCTGTCTTCTATCAGATACAACAGAAGGTTAACAAATTAATCTCTTTAAATAATGAGGAGGTCAAAGGGAAAAAGCTGGGAAAAGCCTTGGCACGTGTAGCATATGGGGATTATATGCTCAGCAAGTTGTCGGATATACTAAGGGATGTTGAACTAGAACGTGTTTTTGATTTCATTTCAGATGAAAAAATCATGGAATGGTATGGTGAAACTGGGACCCAGTTGAATATGTGCACTGTGCGTGACTTAGGCAAAATCACAAGACACATCGATATATGCCAGGATCCTTTGAACTTATACCTTCCTCTCACCATCGCTCTACCAGTCCTGCCCACCAGTGAAATTTAGTACAAGTGCATTCTCTTGGAAACTTGGAGAATAAAGTGTTGAAAGAACTTCAATACCCACCAAAACTGATGGTTCAACAAGACTCTGGTGAATGGAAAGCACCCAACCTTGCGTGCTGTGTACAGGAAAAAGGAAATTACATCTGCAGATGCAATATTTTTGACACTTTGGGTTCTACATGTGGACTGATGCCTGGAGGACTGGCCAAGGGAAATGACACAGACAATGACCAAATGTGTTCAATAAAATTGACAAGGTGGCAGGATGATATGGTGCGGATTGCATACGTGGGAGAAGGTAAATTTTGTCCGGTGACAAATACAAAGAAGATAATACATGGGAAAATGGAATGTCTTGTGCCTAGCCCAAATATTTATTTCAAGCCAGAAAAGACAGTCATCATCAATGGTCTCACAGTGCTTCCGGTCCCAGTTTACCATAACATTTCTCAAATATCAATAACTTCAAAGTATGAACAATTGGTTAGGAAATCAATCCCTGAGTTCAATGTTCCAATACCACCACTGACTGTTGATGTTCACATTTTGATGGAGAGAACCACAGAACATATAATTCAAATGAGACAAAACACGAAAAAAGTAACTAATGCGCTTTCAGAATTGGTAAAGACATCATGGTGGGATTCAGTGTATAATGTAACTCAACACCTAATTCTACGTATGACTTTTAAGGGACTTCTTGTGCTACAGACTGCTATTGTGCTCTTTGGGGCATTGTTATTTTATAGGACAAGGACTACTCTAAGAATGTTAGAAACAATTGTGTATCGTAAAATCTAATTGTGAGAGCTCTCTCCCTGAAGATCGTTCACTCTCAAGTGGGGGACTGTAGAGATATACAGATATGGGTTAGAATAAAATGTATATCTATCCATATGTATTATAAAAAGTGTCTATCTATATGTATTATAAGTGTATAAAAATCTTGGATGTAGATCTTTGATTTGGGGTGTGTATAACTGAATTGTAAAACAATAGAGAATCCCTCTGTATAGATGAAAAGGTCTGAACACGGTTTCAAAAAAGTCAGGGTTAATTGAAATATCAGGAAGCCTCTTTGCATTGGTAATCAAGGTGCCAGAAGAAATGTTTTGGTGAATTACATTTCAAAGGCTCCTGGGTGTTTTTCCCATTCCATTGCAAATACCCACTATTGTTCAGCCAGGTTACAGGTCTCCAACTTGAGTAGTTTGCGTTATGGTGAAAACAAGGAAGAGACAGGTAATTGCAAAATGTTAATGTGGGAACATCGGCCTGATTCCTGTGCGCAGATATAGGATGGAGAAATCTGGAGGATCAAAACACTATTTTGATCTTGAATGAGATTGGTCAGCACCAGTGGCATGGGAACCTCACAGGGGGGGGATGCTACCATTTAGTAAAATGCCTTGGCCATGGTCACTAGGGAGGAAGGAGCCTGTAAATCATACAGGTTGGGTCCCAGGAGGATTCTGGACATCAGACCAGGCCAGACGGAACTTCAGCCTTGGGTAGCTATACTGTGATTCTTTATTGTTGAATTATTGTTTGATTATTATGCTGTATGGTTATTTTGGAGGAGTCGTCTTTATTGTTATGTTTTTCTTACTAATATTCTAGGTCTTTTTGTATCAGTGTGGTTGCATTCTAATTGTTGGTATAGGAACTGTTGGTTTTAGGCTGCTTCAGTGCCGTTGATTATGTGTTGTTGATTCTGTATTTCCCATTGTTTGATTGTTGGTTAATATTTTTTCTATTTTCACATGGCTCATTTGAGTCTGTAAATAATAATAATTTCTTTGTTTCTATGCACGGTTGTTGTGTGCTTTCTTCGCCGACCGTCCCCTAGAATTTACGTGAGGATATTATTATTGTTCAGTATTATTATGCCTTAATATTAATATTGTCAATAATCATATTTCTTACAGTTGGCCGCCACAGCCAGGCCCCTGTACCGATCAGCATGATGCACTATTATTACGTCTATTTGTGGGAAGTCACGTCCCACTGACTTAATAGTACATAAAATTTCGGTTAAGAGGTGTATCCCGACACTTTTGCCCACAAGATGGAAGTATAGTACAATAGACCTGTGATCAAATCAGCACTGACTGTATCATAAAACACTATGATGCAGTCAGTTTGGGTCAGGGGCTGACACACAGACCATGTTTCCTGGATAGAACACAGTCGTGTGAATCAGCCCCAACACAGATATTTGTTTACAGACTTTCACTTCCCCACTAAATAGGGAAAATGTCTAACAAAAGACTGGAAATCCAGATGGTTCCATCCTATTGAAGTTTAGCCTCAATGTTATCTTCCAGTAGATGACATTTTAATTAAAGCATATTCGAACTAGGCTTGTCATGTCTAGAAGTTTAAAATGCTGTAAAAAAACACCACATTTTTTACCAAATGAAAAAAAAAAAACAAATACATTTATTTACAGTTTCACAGTGAGCTAGTTAACTTTATACAGATCAAAATTGAAATACAAATAATCAAAACAGTTACAATGCTTAGGGAAGGCAGATATGGTGTTGACTAGAGATGAGCGAACGTGCTCGAAACGAGCACTGTACTGATCGGCTCCTCTGCGCTCGCAGGAGGACGGAAGCGGCTGCCTGCGCCCATGCGAGCGCAGGGGAGCCGAGTAGTACAGTAAACTATTCTGTAGTTTTGCAGTAAAACACTGAACTATTTGTGACATCAATACACAACTAGTTGGTGAGAACAATGCACAATTCATTGACTGGTCTGGAAGGTCAAACAAGAAGAGTTTCCAAATAACTGTGTAAAAAAAAAAAAAATTCAAAGAAACACCATCATTCTTACCAATAGCAACCAGAGGTCAGGAAATGCAATGGAAAAACTAAAATATAGATTAATTGCTATGGGCAACAATGTTAGTTTGTATGTCAGAATGTGTTTAATTACATAGCAGGAAAATACACAGTCTCTGTAGGAACGGTATGCACAGCAAAACCCACAGTTTGACAAATAAGTTGGCTGTTCTACTGGAATTGCAATATACTCTCCAAACATACATTACTGATGGCAACTGAAATGAAGGAGATGGAAAAGACGCAACACTGCAATACAAATTATGCAAAATGAAAAGAAAAAAAAAAAAAAAACGTTCTGCAGCCTACACTTCAACAAAAATAATATGTTCCTTACCAAATAAAGTATGTAATACATTTTCTACAATATAACATATTTAATGCCTCCACTGGCAAAATTACTGGACTGATTGTCAGGGAAGAAACAAAGCCACTATCTTCCCAGACAGCTTCCCTGTCAAACATACCTGCATTCACACAAATATCTTCCTAATAAATCACTGACCCCCATTTCCTATGTTCATCCCCCCTCCCCCAAATAATTTGTCTCACATGACAGATGCCCCACTTTCAGGCATGAACACCACCATACACGGCACTCTACAAAACATACAGAATCACTCAGACTCATCCCTCCTTAAGGACACACAACCCGGCATTCACAGCGAAGTACATCAATAGAGGACAAGGATATTTTGCATGAGAATGGAATAACTGCATATCAGAAACTCAATGTCATACCTTTGCACAAGTGTATGCTGGAATACCATCACCCCTACAAAGATCAGTATTTGAAAGCCAAAGCAAGGAGTGGGTCCAAAATACGGAAGAGGCACATATCTTTCATAATACCTTTTTCCCTTTAGGGTCCGCTTCTTGTTTATGCTAGCAAATACTGAAGTAGCATGTGAACGTGGCCTTAGACTAGGTTTACATGTAGAGATTATGGTTCATGTCAGAAGAATATTTAAAAAAATATTGGAACACTGGTTCAAGCATGATATTTCCACAGAAGTAAAAATACATTTAGTATGGAAAAAATATGCATTCCCAATTGTGGGGGTCCTCATTTGCCCTTTGTCTACATGCAAATACTATTGCAGATAGAGCAATATTTTGTGTAAGCTAAATAATGACTAGATAGAAGAAATTGGATCATTTTGACCACTAACACAGAGTATTTGGTCATATAATTATCATACCAAATCAGAGTGATAACAGGTACATGTAAACCCAGTCATTCATACACACACACACATACACACACACACACACACACACACACACACACACACACACACACACACACACCTCTGGTATTGTGGGAACATACATTTAAAAATCGAAAATTAAAACAGTATATGTAACACACACACTTATATCCCTGGAATTACAGAGAAAGAAAAAAAACAAACATCTGTAGACCAACTTAGGTCTTATTCACACATCTGTGTCCGTGATGAAATCTGTGATAAGATAGTCAGTGATTCATTCATTAAGATTTCCGTGAAGAATCCGTGTTTGGTCTGTGTCCGTATTTTGCTCTCTGTGTTCCACGGACACAGCATAGCTGAAGATTAATTTTCAGAACATCTAGTATAAATAGTCTTTGAAACACAGGCTAACCACGGATGGTGTACATGTTGGGTCCGTGTTTTCCACAGATCCATAGAATATAATGATTATGATGGATCCATAAACATGGACAAAAACAGGGCATGATTCTGTGCTAAAACCACAGACTGTGCATAGATGTGTGAATACACACGTTAAAATGAACCAATGAATGGATACGTTTAATGTCCGTGGAGAACACAGACAGTACATGTCCGTGAATCACTGATGTGTGAATAAGGCCTAACACACAACCACACAGAATGTAGAATAAGGGGTGCACAGCAACATGTGTCACGTGACATCACTCACATGCAACTCTTGCAAAAAATCCTACATTGTTGGACATTTGCATACCTAAAATGCAAATCACATGTGACTGCCGTGTATCAGCAACCTGCAGACAGGTTGCACAAAGTTTTGGGTGATGCAACTTTTTTTAGATGCTTACTGTTGTGTGACATATGTTACCGCATAGCCCCAGCCATATGCAGACACCAAGTACCCCCCTTCAGAACACTGATCTAGGTATCTAGATAACCCTCCACCCCAATCAGCCTGCACACATGCATTAAACACTGTCAAGAGACACCCCTCACCCAACTTTAATCATTTCAATACACCAGTTTTAATAAAAGAAAAATTACTAAAAAACAAAATAAAATACAGGACAATTAAAACTAGCTGACGTAATAAAAGTGTTTGCCACAAAACAAATACTATTGTATCTAGTATCTGTAAAGCTAGAGGCAGAGCATCACTGCAAAAAATTCTACAGACACAATGTTCAATATGGCATGCAAAGGACTAGGTTCATTGTTTATCGTTCTTAAATACATTTTTTTTCCATATGCAGTTATAAATAAACAAATTTATTGTAATTTAAAAAATTAAAATAAGATCTATGGAATTCAGTTTGTAGTCAGAAAACTATACAGTACTGCTCCTTGTGTCACTGCAGGAGGTTGCAATCTTGTAGGTCTAGGAGCAGTCTCATCTTTGAGATGAGACAAGAAACAAATAAATCACAAATGATCAATAACTAGTGCAAATGAAGAGTACCCAGAGAAACCAACCAGCTTCTGAAAAGGACAGCTAGAATCTGATGAGCTGCTATGGGCTTTTCCTTCATTTTTTTTCCGCACTAGTTTTACATAACTCACCCACTGAGCCTAGTGTACCACTGTACAGATCAGTAAGAGATGACTGCAATCAATTCATGATGCCATTCTACAAAAATAAATAGGGGGAGATTTATTAAGAGTGGTGCAAGGGAATACTAGCCCACAGCAACCAGTGGAATTGATACTTTAAATTTCCAAAGAAGCTGTAAAAAATGAAAGGTGGATATTGCCTGCAGTTCTCCTCTGCACCACTTTAGGTAAATCTCCCCCAGACCATCTAAGCAACAATTACCACTTTTCTTTGTTTTTAAATAAAGTAAAAGTTGCACATTTTATTTTTGCGTCATGCATTGCTCCAACCAAAGTGATATTCCGGACTGAAAAGAAATATAGGGTGTTTTTGCAGACTAATTTCCCACTGGCTGCCTTATGTTTGTCTGTCCTGGCATTCCCTGCAAATTAAAATAATTAACAACAGGAAATATCCACAATGCAGGCAGGGAAAATTCAGTGAACCATGAGAAAATCTCTCACATGGAAGAAATGTAGACGCCTGTATTCTTCATCCAATGTTTAAATCAATGTATTAGGAGTCACGTAAGTAGATAAGACTATTCAGTCTTTCCAGGGGAACAACGGATGCCACTTATCATTCAAAATATATGTACACATGAAAACTGTTCTCTAGTCGGATGTGGTTTAATGATCAAACTGGGCATTAATAGCACCCAGTGAAGTGGGAATTAGACACGCAGTTCCTTGAATCCAGAAATACCTGTTTATATTGCATATACAGAATTGACATTTATAACTTTAAAAAGGAGCAAAGATGAAGGAAAGATTAAAGTGGAGAGTCACTTGATGAAGGCAACTTCAGGGATTTTACCCTCTGCCTGTGAAAGGAAATACAACATATTAAACAAAGACAGGGTCAATATATTACAATATCCCTGACCCACTGCAATAATACCCTCCCTGGCTTTAATTAATAAAAAAAACAAACAAAACTTTAGCATGGAAACCCAACCTGACAGCGGCAAATTTAGAGATCCGCATAAATCTCTGAATCCTTAAGTACATTAACCCCTGAACGGAGTCAAAAACCAGGCATGAGTAAAAACAATGGTGCAAATATTTCCATTATACCTTAGGAGGCTGCCACATGATGTCATTCAGTTTTGCTATGTGTTTTCCCTTTTATGGAAGGAAACACACCATAAACGCAGGTATGTTGTTGCAAAAACCGCATGTTTTTTTTTTAATGTGCTTTTTTTGCTGCACCAAAAATGCAGCAAAGCATTGACTTGTGGCAGCATCCTTATCTTTGGGTTGGCTCACACTGACAAAACAATGATCAAAACGTTAACGTGTGAATTAAAACTAAAGTCTGTATTAGACAGGCAGATCGAGAAGCGCTTCCCTCCCGGCAATCCCTCGCTATACCATCGCTCATCTCCATACTGCCTATTGGTTTGTCGGTGGCAAATCACTATTAGACAGCCCCATCTGCCGCTGGCAAGTGTTGATTTTTAAGCATGCTTAAAAATCTGAATCGCCCGATGAACTAGCGGCAACAGTATTAGGGCTGTATTACAGTGGCCGATATTTTGGCCGACAATTGCTCATGAATGCTCGTTAGAGACCATCTTGCAGTGTAATACTGCCGCCGATTGCAATTCTGATTTTTAAGCACGCTTATGTTAATAGCGATCTGCTACCAGCAAACCACTAGACAGTATGGGGAAATGAAATCACTGCGTGTAATAGCAGTAGTCTCCTCTGTTAGCAAGTGATTGCCAGGAGGGAGAATCACTTGCTGATCTACCTAACACTGCAAGATGATTGCTAATGAACATTTATGCAAACGCTCGTTAGCAATTACTGGCCAAAATATCGTCCACTGTAATACAGCCTAAAGTACTCCAGGGGTGGAACAGAAATGATTCATTTTAGAAATAACTATTGCAGTAAGAAACATACACTGTGTTTCGTAAGAAGCAGGCAAGCAGAACAGCTGCCCTTTCACAGAAAGTAGCAGTATTCAGTGTCTATGGAACAGAATATGGATTTTTACATAGCAATGGATAGCACCCTAAAATCACCCAGAATCTGGTAACTGAATATACTGCAGAATACCATCAAAATCATCCTATCCTTACATTGAATACAAAAAAAATAAACAGTTACACTTTAAATTTATACTGTAGAAAAAATCTTGACATTTTTATATTCCTGATATTTTTTTTTTTCCTTTAAAATGCACAGACAGGGGACCAGAGGATTTGAGACATGGTAAGAGGTGTCCTTCACAGATTGGGCTAAGTATTTCAATATTTCTCAAAAACACTTTACCAAGCTTTATTTTCCTTTTTTTTAATTAAAGGGATTTCCCACAATACAAACATATCCCCTATCCAGGGGAACTAAATATCTCAGAGAATGGAGCCCCTGGTACAGCGCTAGGTTATTTTCTGCAGTCCCTTAAAGAGTGAATAGAGCAGTAATGTGCAAGTTCAACCTGCTGCTCCGTTTGCCTGGTGGAATGGCACCCTTTTTTTCGTGATAGGTGGGGGTCCCAGTATCCGATATTAACCCTCCCTATGCTGTGGATAGGGCAGGAGGTTGGCAACCTCTGGCACTGCAGGTGTTGTGAAACTACAACTCCCAGCAAGCACACTTGCACAGCTGTTCTTTGAGCTTCCATAGAAGTGAATGGAGCATGCTGGGAGTTGTACTTTCACAACGGCTGGAGTGCCCGAGGTTGTCTATCCCTGCGACATGGGATAACTTTGCATTGTGGGAAACCATAATTTATACAAGAATGAGGGTAGAAAATGCCATATAATGAATACAACTACTCACAAAGCAGCAGTCTCCAGCGCTAAAGCCTGCCCATTAGTGACGGTGATGTCACCGGGAACACTGCTAGGTGGAAGTCCTTGCCCTGCACGATACAGTGCAGGGCAAGGAAGAATATTGGAGGATGAAATGCTCCAATGCTCATATCAGAGTGGCTGCCTGGGTGAAGAAGGGTTTATATCCGGGTTCAGCTCTGAACCCAGACAACCCCTTTATATGTATGAATTACATATTTTACTGAATGTTTTCATACAGAACTACATATATCAATTTGTCCAGCTTCTCCTGCTCTTTAACATGCTGCATTTCACTCTTTAACCCTTTCAGTACCGGAGGTTTTTTCGGTCATGCATTTTCGTTTTGCGCTCCCTGCCTTCAAACAGCCATAACTCTTTTATTGTTCTGTTCACATAGCTGTATGACGGCTTGTTTTTTGCGGGACAAGTTGTACTTTCCAACGCCACCATTTAATATTGCATATGGTGTAGTGAGAAGCGGGAAAAAAATTCCAAATCAGGTGAAATTGCAAAAAAAACGCTATTCCGCTACAGTTCTACGGGTTTCTTATTTACAGCGTTCGATGTGCATTAAAACTGACCCGTTATTTTCATTCTACTGGTCAGTACGAATCCGGCAATACCTAATATGTATAGTTTTTCCTGCGTTTTGATAGTGAAAAAAAATTAGAAAGTTGCCCTTTTTTTTTTTTTTTTCCTTGTCATATCTTGACCCCTATAACTTTTTGGTATTTATGTGTACAGAGCTGTATGGGGGCTCATTTTTTGCGGGACAATCTGAAGATTTTATTAATACCATTCTGGGGTGTGTGTGACTTTTTGATCACTTTTTATTTAATTTTTTTTAGAAAAAAAAAAGCGACAAAAAACGGCAAATCGCCATTTGGACGCTTTTTTCCGCCACACAATTCGCCGTATTGGATTTTTTTTTTTATATTTTAAAAGTACGGGCGTTTTCGGTCACGGTGATACCCATGATGTCTATATTTAGTGTTATTTAGGTATTTATTTTTTACTTATACGGAAAGGGGGGTGATTTGAACTTTTATATCTTTTTATTTTATTTTTTATATATTTTTTAACATTTTGTTTTTATTTTTTTTTTACTATTTGAATGCTCAAATATGAGCTTATATATTGTGGCTTTTTAATTTTCTTTATGAGCAATCATGGATTTACTAGAGGCAGTTAAATCCATGAATTGCTCATTTCTTATCCTGGCCTGCCATCTAGTGGCCAGAATAAGAATTGCACTTTGAAAACTGTAATCCTCACCAGCGAGGATTACAGTTTTCATATGGTGTACAGACACCCCGCTTCCGGGTTTAGACGCAACTAGATGCCGTGATCACGTGTGATCACGGCATCTAGTCACCCCGGAAGACGCCGCCGATACAGTAGGTAGCGGCAAGTCTCTGCTGTTAGAAACAGCAGAGACTTGCCGGCCATGACGCCCGCCGCACCCGCGAGCGGGCGCCATGTGCCCGCATCGTACCAGCGCCGTACATGTACGGCGCTGGTACTGTAAGGGTTAAATAACTAAACCTTTGAAGAAAAACAAAAGGGGCAGCAGCACTAATTAGAGCGCTCTGTGCCTTCAACGTCAAATCCATAGAAGGTTTATGGGATCTGTACTCCATTCCATATAAGGACCTGACGGGTCGTAAAAATTTATGAAAGACAATGTAGTCTCCCTCAACCTGTACATACCTTGAGCTTCATAAAAATCTGTGCTGCCTGTTCAAAGTCCCAACCATTGTCCTGAAGACACCTGTTGGGACATATGTATGGTTATAAAGTGAGAAAGTATTGACACACAACTTTAGAGCACATTCAAACAACTGTAATGTGGAGCTGTATATTATGTGCCAGAACAGAGGGAAAAAATGTCTTACTTTTGAGACCATTCTGCATTCATTCCTGAAAACAGTGAAAATGCTTGCACCATATCTTGGGGAACAGGTGCATGGACAGGTACTGGGCTGCTGGAAGGAGTAGGAGCTGGTGTGGCAAATGCTTTCCGAATCTCTTCTGTGGTGGCATTCCTTATCAATTGATCATCATTCACCAAGAGGAGCCTGACAACATAAAGATGCTTGTCAACCAAAGTTATCAAAGTAACACATTAAAGCTGCATATTAAATGAGTATTTCTAGTCTCAAAGAGAAGGCACATTGATAGAGTATGCTATCACTGATTAGTGTGGCATCACTTTGTAACATGGAAAAAACACTTTAAAAGAGAGTAAGTCCCTGACCATTGCAAACTGCTGATGGGAGAGCAGTAAAACATACCTTTCGCTGAGTTTTTATCATCATTAGCAGTGTAAAGAGTCCTCAAATAATTCAGTTTAGTTATTCCTGTGCCTCTGTTAATAATTGTTATAAATTCTCTAGTGAATGGCGCATGACAAAACTGGTGTCCATATGCAAAAAGGTCTAGGTCTTTCCACTGTGGGAAAAATGTTTGAAGGGCTCTTAAGGGACTATATACAGGAGTAGTATGTGGCTGTAAATAATATCATAAGTGATAGCCAGCATGGGTTTAACAGACAGAAGTCAGGACAGAAGTTGTCAGAGTAACCTGATTTGTTTATGAGGAGGCGAGTAGAAGCCTGGACAGAGGGGCAGCTGTAGATCTCGTGTTCTTGGATTTTGCAAAAGGCACTGACACCGTCCCTCACAGAGGCTTAAAAAGGTAATATAAGGTCTACAGCATGGATGGCCCACCTGTGGTCCTCCAACGGTTGTAAAACTACAACTCCCACCATGCCCTACTGTAGGCTGATAGCTCTAACCTGTCTTGGCATGCTGTCAGTTGTAGTTTTGCAACAGCTGAAGGTCCGCAGGTGGACTCCCTGGTCTATAGGCTTAGAACATATAGCTTGCAACTGGATTGAAAATTGTCTGAAGGACCGTGTCCAGAGTTGTGCTTGATGAGTCCTATTCTGAATGGTCCCAAGTTATAAGTGGTGTACCCCAAGGTTGAGTGCTGAGTCCCTATTATTCAACTTATTAAAGATATCGAGGACAGGATTAATATCACTGTATCTATTTTTGCAGATGACACTAGGCTATGTAGTACTGTGCAGTCTCTGGGAGATGTCCATAAAATACAAGCTGACCTGGACACTCTATCGTTGTATGTTTTGGTAGCTGCAACTTTTTGCATTTTTTACACCGCTCTCTCCAGTTTTGAAATATGGGTGGAAACGAGGGTGTGGTTAGCTATATTAATGAGTTCCAATCCAGATTCATCATTGAGATGTTTAAATAGTCATGAAAAAAAATCTCAATCTCACTTAGTAGCTTTCGTAGACAAAAGAGTTAGGTCTATGGATAAAATATTTATCAAACAACATTTGATAAATGTTGCATAAAGTACGCCAACACAGACTCACTGGCTTCAAATATTCCCCGTGTGATAAATTTTCCCTTTGTGTTTAGCTACCAGTCAGGAATCAAAATATTAAATCCACTTCTACCTTAGACCACCACGGAGTCTACTATTAAAGAGGATCTGTAGCCTCTGCTGACATGTTTTTTTGAATCCCCATTGTAATAACAGTTCTGGAGCAACTATTATGACTATATTATGACCAGGACTATTATGTGTCATTCCTTTATGAAGAGAGTAAAACTAACCCTAAAATGTTCTTTAATTATATAAATGGTAAAAAGTATAAACCTGAAGGTGTCGGCCTCTTACAGAGTAATGAGGGGGGAGTTACAGAGAGCGATGAGGAGAAAGCAAAGCTACTAAATATCTTTTTCTCCACTGTATTCACTGAGGAAAATAAACTGTCAGATGAAATGCAGAATATAAAAGTAAATTCCCCATTAAAAGTGCCCTGTCTGACCCAGGAAGAAGTAGAGCTGCGTCTTAAAAAGATTAAAATAGACAAATCGCCAGGACCGGATGGCATATACCCACGTATCCTAAGAGAATTAAGTAATGTCATCGCCAGACCCTTATTTCTGATATTTAAGGACAGGGAGTGTTCCACAGGATTGGCGCATAGCAAATGTGGTGCCAATATTCAAAAAGGGTCCAAAAACAGAGCCCGGGAACTATAGGCCGGTAAGTTTAACATCTGTACTGGGTAAAGTGTTTGAGGGTTTTCTAAGAGATGCTATCTTCGAGTAACTCAATGAAAATAAGCAAATAACTCAATATCGGCATGGCTTCATGAGGGATCGGTCGTGTCAAACCAATTTAATCAGTTTCTATGAGGAGGTAAGTTCTAGACTTGACCGCTGCGAATCAATGGATGTCGTATATCTGGACTTCTCCAAAGCATTTGACACGGTACCACATAAAAGGTTAGTATATAAAATGAGAATGCTTGGCCTGGGAGAAAATGTCTGTATGTGGGTAAGTAACTGGCTCAGTGATAGAAAACAGAGGGTGGTTATTAACGGTACATACTCAGATTGGGTCACTGTCACTAGTGGGGTACCACAGGGGTCAGTATTGGGCCCTATTCTCTTCAATATATTTATTAATGATCTTGTAGAAGGCTTGAACAGTAAAATATCAATTTTTGCAGATGACACTAAACTGTGTAAAGTAATTAACACAGAAGAGGACAGTACACTGCTACAGATGGATCTGGATAGACTGGAGGCTTGGGCAGAGAAGTGGCAGATGAGGTTTAACACTGACAAATGTAAGGTTATGCATATGGGAATGAATAATGCAAGTCACCAGTACATACTAAATGGTAAAACACTGGGTAACTCTGACATGGAAAAGGACCTAGGAATTTTTGTGAACAGCAAACTAAGCTGTAGAAACCAGTGTCAGACAGCTGCTGCCAAGGCCAATAAGATAATGGGTTGCATCAAAAGAGACATAGATGCCCTTGATGAGAACATAGTCCTGCCACTTTACAAATCACTAGTCAGACCACACATGGAGTACTGTGTACAGTTCTGGGCTCCTGTGAACAAGGCAGACATAGCAGAGCTGGAGAGGGTTCAGAGGAGGGCAACTAAAGTAATAACTGGAATGGGTGGACTACAGTACCCAGAAAGATTATCAAAATTAGGTTTATTCACTTTAGAAGAAAGACGACTGAGGGGAGATCTAATAACTATGTATAAATATATCAGGGGTCAGTACAGAGATCTCTCCCATCATCTATTTATCCCCAGGACTGTGACGAGGGGACATCCTCTGCGTCTGGAGGAAAGAAGGTTTGTACATAAACATAGAAGAGGATTCTTTACGGTAAGAGCAGTGAGACTATGGAACTCCCTGCCTGAGGAGGTGGTGATGGTAAGTTCACTAAAAGAGTTCAAGAGGGGCCTGGATATATTTTTGGAGGGTAATAATATTATAGGTTATAGTTACTAGAGATGGGTCGTTGATCCAGGGAGTTATTCTGATTACCTGATTGGAGTCGGGAAGGAGGGGTTTTTTTTGCCTTCCTCTGGATCAACTTGTAGGATAACAGGCCGAACTGGACGGACAGATGTCTTTTTTTTGCCTTATAAACTATGTTACTATGAATGAATTGCTGAAAGCATTACTAGTTGGGGGTGCCCCAGCATAGTCTGACACTATCCAAATCAGAGCTGATATTGTCACACTGTGCATGGACACACACCCAAATGGAAACACCCACTTGGACCTTCACTGCTGTTCGTTTTGCTGTCCAGATGCAGTCCATTTTTACAATGCAAGTACATCATACTCTTATCTTCATCTGTTTTTCATTCAAGTCAGTGAAACACACACAAAAAAAAAAAAAAAAAAAAAAAACAACACACAACTGACAGCACACCCATGGTGTCCAAATGCAGTCTGTTTTTGAGTGATGGTTGCTAATAGATGCTGTGTTTTATTTTTCAGTTTGTCTTCATGTGAGTGAGAAACAGATGCAAAATGGATGCGATCATGATGGAAAAAACTGAAGTACTGAATACAATGGCCAACATAACTGAATTATGATGCTTGCAAAGACACGAGTCGTTCGCTGAACGGACCCCAACATGTTCTGTATTGCTCATGTGAAAGAGCCCTTAGCAATTCATTCACATCTGCTAGCAAGAATAAAGGAATGGTACAATATAGAAGCATAAAAGTATATAATAGATTGTAAGCTCTTGCGAGCAGGGCCCTCGCTCCTAGTGTTTTAGTTGTATATTAGCTAATTAAGTTGTGATGTATTTTGTTTTGTACATGAATCTTCTGAATTTGTAAAGTGCTGCGGAATATGGTGCTGCTATATAAATAAACATTATTATATACTCCAGAATTGTTATTACATGGGGAATGCAAGAAGTTACTAAAACAAATATCAAGTGAGGTCTTCTTTAAGAAACCCCTTGCTAGTGTAAAAAAATGGGGTAATTTATCAAACTGGTGTAAATTAGAACTGGCTTAGTTGCCCATAGCAACCAATCAGATATCACCTTTAATTGTCCAAAGGACCTGTCAAAAGTGAAAGGTGGAATCTGGTGGAAGTCAGTTCTACTTTACACCAGTTTGATAAATGACCCCATAAGTCTTTAAGTTAACATATCTATGCGGCTGTCCAACTTACCCTCCATCAGTGCCTGGCACAGCTATGAACACCCGTGTAAAAGCACGTACAGGATCACTGGATTGCCCCTCAACTAAAGGAGTAAGAAAAATAGATCAGTACATATTTTAGTTATTGAGGTGTGTTTTATAGTAGCAGGTACGTTTTGGCAAACGAAGAGAGCCAGTTTTACACTGATTTATTATGCTTCTTTATTAAATTAGACACATTAAACTAAAGGGTGGGAAACATGTTGGTCACCAAAGTGTCAAGAAAATCATAACTGGACCCACAAGGGGGAGTGTGGCGAATATGCATCTCTCTACCTAGCTATGCAAATGTGTGCAAGGAGCTCCACTCTGTGGGGGCTACAGACAGTCTGAATGGCAAATCAATGGCTCGGTGAAGCAAAGCAGGGAACTTTGAGATCTACTTCACAAAATAATTACATTTGGGAACAGCACAGAAATAGGTATGCTATCAGATGACAGGACATATCACCCTTCCACATTGTGTGTTACACTACCGTGAAGTGAAAGTGCCATTTCTTCACTACTCCATGGAAACCGACACTCACCTTTAAATACACCGTTCACCACAAAACACAGTAGTGTGTTCTGTAAGAAGGAAAAAATCCAATTAGTGAGCTATAACAGGAGATACAGAGCAACCCTAATCCTGCAACCCGAACAAGTGGTTTAAAAAGAAAGTGAAAAATGGTTTGGATGAGAGAGAAGGGGGAAAAACAAATACTGAGGGTATAAAGAGGACAATATCAATGTGATAGAGGACGGGTATATCTGGAGCAAAGAAAACAATCTAGAACCCCAAAACGTAAAAAGTGTACTCACCGACTGAGCAGTAATGTCTACAACAAATGAATTGAGATCATGCTGTGTACGAGGGAGCTCATTTAAGAAGCTGACAACATTAAGGCGCTTGTGTTTCAGTAGTTTAAAGCGTCGTCCTAAGAAGAAAGGGTTAAAATTAAATGTGTTGCTTTTACTATAAATCTATTCTGACACTTGTTTCACACAACATTAAATATTGCAAGAAAAGACTGTTCCTACCTGGATCGCGTAATCTTTTTAGATTTCTGCTGTTGTTAAAGTACTCTCCAAGACTGCTTCTGTCAAAATACAAGCCACATCAGAGAAAACCAAAACTACATTGAGGGAGGGAGGGAGGAAGGAGCATCACTCACTTAGAGGGATTCTGTCCTTGCCCACAAGCAATGCTGAGTGAAGAGCAAGCCTCATCGTGGTATACATTAAGTAGGCCTTCACGATCTTCACTATCATAGCATGCGTAATATCTGCAAAAATTAAAAGTACAAGCCACATGTGAGTAGACAAAAAAAAAATTTAAAAAAATAGTCCGCTCGTTGTTATAGCAAACTCAATCCAGGAATAACAGAATTCAACCTTTTTCTTGGAGCTGGTGTCTCTAAATGCAATCTAGGTTTACTTCATTTTCCCACACCCCGCACAGACCTCTACTGCTTTACAATCAAGGGGGTTCTCCGGGAATTAAGAAAATGAAAATACATAAATATTACTTCATCATAAATATATTCACAAATACCTTTCATTAGCTATAATGGCTCGTTTTATCTAGGGAGCAATCATCAGGGGAAACAAAATGGCCGCTGTCCTATTAGTACACACAAAACCTGTCCTAATCACACAGGAGGACAAGTTACTTCACAACACTGAGGTAAAGAACTGCCTCATCCCCCTCTCTACTCTGTCAGGGATTATAATCAGTTTAATATGATATTTAGCTGAATCTTTGTAGGAATGGAGTTCATGAGGAGACATGAAGTACAGAGAGGACAGACAGGACAGACTGTGGTAATGTGGGGCTATGGAGACTTCATACAAGTGCTGCTGCTTATTAGCCACATCAGCTCATTAACTCCTTTCCTACAGAGATTTTTTATTATTATTATTAGCTGTATTCAGGATCATAATCCCTGACAAGTAGAGCAGAGAGGAGGATCTTTACCTCAGTGGTGGGAAGTAACCTATCCTGGTGTGTGCTTAGGACAGGTTTTGTATGTTGTAATAGTACAACGGCCATTTTGTTTCTCATAATGATTGCTCCCGAGACAAAATGAGCCATTATAACTAATGTAAGGTATTTGGGAATATATTTATAATGAATTAATATTTAAGTATTTTCATTTTCTTAATTCCCGGAGAACCCCTTAAGTATTTTTGTGAGCAAAACTAAATAGGTGCAGTTGATCACCTGGTCTCCCAACAAGTTTAAAATGGTGCTCACCTATCATTTTCAGTAGTAAATATGCATACACAAGTTTTATATACTGTATATCTTCTTGTGAGGGGAAAAGTGGCATCATGTAAAACTGAAACTAAATAAAAATAAAAGTAGACATATTTGATATCTTCGTGTCCGAAACAACCTGCTATATAAGTTACATAGTAACATAGTTTATAAGGCCGAAAAAAGACATCTGTCCATCCAGTTCGGCCTGTTTTCCTACAAAAAATAGCACATGATCTAACCTGTCAGATGAACGCAGTAAAAAACAAAAAATAAAAGCTGTGCCAGAACATTTTTTAGTTACCTTGCCTCACAAAAAGCGTAATATAGAGCAATAAAAAAAAAAAAAAAAAAAATCAAACAAAAATGTACCCCAAAAATAGTACCAATAAAACTGTCACCTTATGCAGCAATGTGGTCACTTTTTTGGAGTTTCTACTAGGGGTGCATCAGGGGGTCTTTAAATGTCATATGGTAACTTAAATTATCCCAGTGAAATCTGCCCTCTAAAATCTTCATGGCGTTTATTTCCTTCGATCATAAAGTACAATGTATTGCGGGAAAAGTAAAAGCATTCCAAAGCGGTCAAATATAAAAAAAAACGGCCTGGCTCTTAAGGTTAAAAATGGAGTTAATGAGCAAGCAATTACCAGTTTGCTGATAATGGTCTACACAGGCAGCAAATGTAAAGGGATATGCCATCAATAAAAAAAAAAAATCTGGGAAAACTTATTCTTTATGTATGCAAATTGAAACTAAAATAAAGTTATTAAAATGGAATCCCTATTTTGTGTTGATTGTTTTAATACATAATATGTATAGTTTCACGAGAGGAGACTGGTGATGGTTTCGGTTTCTTATATGTATGCACATTTCTTCTTCTCTACTATAACTGAGGCATCCAAAGGGGCCCCAGTTATAGAGGAAAACATCCTCTACATTTTAGACACGCACAGCGATCACATGTTCCAATACGCCACTTCCTCTATTCACTCATTGATCGCTATGTACTGAGTAAATGAGAAGGCAGAAGAGATTATAAACGGCTTCTGCCTTCTGCTTGGAACATGACCTGCCACACTACAGTAGCTTTAATCTTGTCCCAAAGCAACAAAACTGTAAAATCCTTGCAGTCATTTGTAAATTCTTGCTTGCATTAGCATCCGTTTTTGGTTGTGATCTGAAGCCCTGTGGCTCGAGCTGGTCAATACTGTTTATAGTAAAAATGACTGGTTCATTTCAAGTAAATGACCAACGTTTTCACAATGGTCTCTGTGAGTTAATGCTGTCCTACATATGGCATCTACTTACTGTTGAAGAAATCGCAAAACCAATGCTTTAATATCATCTGTTGCAAGATAACTGCCCTGAAAAATAAAGACAGAACCAATTATTAGTCATTGATCATAAAGTAGTGAACTAAAAGGGAAAAAACAGACAGAATCTTACCTTGCAAGGAGGGAGTGTTGTGGGGGTTTCTACATCAAAGGTGATTGGAGGAGGAAGGTCATGTCCATCCTATCAAAGTGAAAGAATAGAAAAGTGAAAAAAGGACAGAATAGAAGATATACAAGGGGTGAAAATTGTGAGGTAGAAGAATCAAGGAAGAAAGAAGGATAAGAATATGTAGATTAATACTACCGCCACAAGATGCCAACTATCACTGATAAAACATATACAGATAATACATAGTGATCTCACCAGCCGCAGGAGTTTGGGAAAACGTTCTCGCAAGGCACTGTCATCCAGGGCAAAATCCGCAGGTCGACGGACAAATAAACAGGAATATAGAGAATATTAGTTCTGGCAAACAGTAAGCCCAGCCCCCTCATGGCCATGCCTCTACAATACCCTGATAGTAGGTACTGATGAAGCCCCAGTCTCTGCTAAGGGAATGTGGAACTATAGCCATAGCTCTGCTGAAGAATACATCTGCATGCTCTAGGCCAGTGATGTTGAACCTGCACTGAGTGCCCAAACTGCAACCCAAAGCCCACTTATTTATCACCAACGCGGCAATTTACCCTGAATACTACAGTCTAATATAGTATATATTCCAGGTACTTTATCATTAGCTATAATAGCCTGCCTACATTCAGTGCACTGCTCGTTTTGTTCATGGTGCACCCTGAATGGCAGGAAAAGTCTAGGGCATATTGGTACACCATAGACTTTTTCCAGGGTGTAGGTGCCCACAAAAAGGGATCCACGTGCCACCTTTGACACCTGTGCCATAGGTTCGCCACCACTGCTCTAGGTTATATAAACTGTCCCATTTGGTGATTAGTTCTGGACTCTTGATTCCTTATTCATGGAAGACATGGCCTACAACTTCCAGCAACAGACTATAAAGTGCAAATTATTGACATTTTTATTCCTCAATAACCAAAATTATATGCAAAGAAAATACTGCTTTCTAGAATACTACTAGCAAGGTCAGCTAACACTGGGCTAAGACAGCCATTCACTAGGCTTCTTCTCAGCAGGGTCCAACAATGAGTACAACACAGGGAGGAAGCACAAGTACAGGGGCTGCTGATGTGGCGACTATACCACAGGACATATAGATCCTTTTATCATCTTGGTATGGTCACTGATTGCATTACTTATAGTGAGCTACCATACAAAGATAAAAATGTGTTTTTTAAAAAGGGAAACGCAAACATTTGAGGCAATCTGAAAGGCTATTGGTGGATGAAATAAAACTAAAGAATGTAATGACGAATTAGAAGAAAACCAGCAGAAAAGAAGAAAACAAAACATGATATATGATGTGCAAGTGGCAATATGTGGTCTGGTATGGTAAACAGCAGGAAAATGAATCGCCAGAAATGAATAGCAAACAGTGATAACCACGGGTACATCCTATGACAGTACTGGAGAACCACATGCTGCATCTGATGCCCATCCACCTCCAACTCCTCCATATTAAACCACAGGTTCCAGACAGGGTTGCCTTTTTCACTGCTCAGCCTCAGAGCACTATTGCCAGGGTTTGGAGGCTCATTAGCAGATATTTTTCCTCCTCAACTCTTTAAGGGCACAATGCCCATCCTCCTGGCTAGGAGGGTTCCAGAGACATGTGGGTTACACAGGAGGACATGCTTTAGGCTTAACATTTCAACCGCCTCCTTCAGTCTTCATCTTCTCGTGGCTGTTATAAGGTCTGCCTTAGGTTGCTCCCGCCTGGGGAGACTTACCCGTCATGGACCAAGCAACCACACTGTGACACAAAAAAATAAAAGCGGACGGAGAGTGCAAGTTCTGAATGGAAATGGCTGGCACTGGAGTAACAAGTGACCTTGAGAGACAGCCAATAATTGAGTCCTCCTACCCAAGAATAAGGAGGAGCAAGAGGAAGACAGGGAGAGCAGCACAAAAACTGACAAGGGACATATCACGTGGATGAGTGCCATGGCATAAGAGTAATGTAAAAGTAACATGGAAAATGAGAAAGATCAATAAGGGGAAAAAAAAAAAAAGTATACTAAAGAAAGAAAACTGATAGATATGAGTGTTGCAAGTGCACTTACAAAACAATATATTTCTATATATTTTCTGATTAATATTACATAGGTAGCTCACATTGCTTTATCACAATTACTAAATATGGATACTATAAGAAAATAGGTACACAAGTGATGTATATATGTGTACACATATAATAAATATCATGGGGAGTACTACAAGTTTACAGAGCTCCCTGAGAGAATAATTATACAGAATCACCCAAATGAAGCCAGCCAGTAAATGTGCCTCCATCTGCTGGAGTCTCACCAGGGAGCTGGCTCAGCATACGAAGCCGCAGAGGGTTTCATGCCCGGAAGAAAGCTGACATTCTAGTACTTAAAATAAGAAGCAGATCATTTTCTCCACAATGTGATTAGCATGGGATATACAGTGTGTGGTGTATATTATTTATATATACACACACAGGATATACCAGCGTGTAATTCTAATGAAACATAATTATTAAAGATATTTTAAAGGAAATGTGTCACAAAATTTTCTTCCAACAGTGAAAACCAGAAAATAACTCACATCCTTTTTTCAAATCTGTTTTTTATTTTCTGATTACAGATTTTTTTTAATTCTATTTCCTGAACATGATTATGGGGGCGGCCATCTTGCCTTGCATTTAGAAAGCATTAAGAAAATTACCTTAGGACAACCCCATGGCCCAGACACAATGGTCAGGTTGTAATCCTACCTGTAATTATATCATCTCTGTGTATAGATAAGCAGATAACTGCAATAAAGTGATCTGTACAGACCAAGAAGTGACTCCTGTTATTAGGGTTAGTGGCCAGTGCAAAAACTGCAGGATTTTATGGTTTTAACTAAAGATGGAAAACTAAATCCAGCAAAAATTATTTAAAATATTTTAAACATAAAAAAACGTGATTTATATGGTAGGTCATTTTCTGACAGCAACACTGAAATACATTGGGAGACATTTATTAAGCTATTTAAGCCTCTAATGTGGTAAAGTCTCAAATAGTGGCCCACGCCATATAGCAAAATAATTTCCAACTTTTTGAACTTAACAGTGGTGACAAAAGGGGTGGAGCTTAGCACAGCCTGTGAATTTACTATAAAACTTATGCCAGAAACTGGGGTAGATTTGAGTTTTTGGGATAGCAAAAGATGTGACTAGTTTATTATGAGGCATTTGACTGGTGCATTTTACTGAAGGGCAGAGGGATTAGGACTGGTGTATGGGAACAAATCTCAACCATTAATTCAAATCAATCTGCCTATACATCTTAAGCAGAGCAATACTGCAAAGCTGTAAATCATCACCAAATCGCAATGGTGGTCTTATGACAAAATACCACACACAATTCGCTTCTTCAAATCGGGCTACAGTGTCAGACTGACCTGATGTATGAAGTTTGGTCTCTGAAGAGTCTGCAGAGTGGATTCCCATCTAACCACAACATTTCCAATTTAAGGCCTTTTATCTTATCCAGGTCCTTTTCAGACCTCAGCTGTACACAGAAAACATAAGAAAGGCAATTTATTGAAATGGCTCCAAAAACTGCCCATGTGGAATCTATTTTAATAGGTTGTATCACTACTGCTTCCCCAGAACAAGCTGCCTATGACACTGATCATCCAACTGTCTGATGTGAATCATGAAAAGTAATACAGAAAGTTACCTGATAGTAGTGGGCATTGTAGTGCACCTAATATTTAACATTTCACAGCTGCTGGAGTGCCGAAGGTTGCTGATCCCTGTCCTAGTGCATCCTAGTTAACATCTTAACAGCTAACCATAGGAGCACAATCTTTCTTCTTCTAGTCCAGAAGATGTGCTGTGTAAGGCCTGGGCTTTGAAATGGTTGCATGAGTTTAGAGCAGCGTTTCTCAACTCCAGTCCTCAGGACCCACTTACTGGTCATGATTTGAGCGTATCCCACAGAATGAATACCTGTGGTAAGTCCTGATGCACTTATACTAATTGTATCACCTGCTCAATACTAAGGAAATCCTGAAAGCCTGACCGGTAGGTGGGTCCTGAGGACCGGAGTTGAGAAACACTGGTTTAGAGACTATCAACAGTTCTGAGACTGATACATCCACAAGCGTGAAGTGAGTGCATATATATGGTCTTGACTGAAATAAAAAAAGAAAAAAAGCTCTATTTTTTCCTGAAATTGCACCCCTGTCCCTGAAAGGGGTGTTGCCGATATTGCAGCTCAGCACCAACAGGTGAAATTGGGGTGGGGGGGTGCAATAAACAACAAGCCCATGGGCAATAGACTTTCTGTTTCTGGAAAGAGGTAAAAACTCCCCTTTCACATGCTCTAATATGGCAAATAGATGTTTACCCATTCAGTTTCATTAAACATGTGTCATGTAAGGGGACCTCACACATGCAGTGTTGGCATATAAAAAAAGCAGATGCTGGTTTTGAAAAAATGCATGGTTTTGGTGCATATTTAATTGATATTGCTTTTTCATTAATTAATGTTTTAAGGAGAAAATACCATCATATTCTGTGTCTTAATGATGGTGCCTTTGATGCAGAGAGAGAGCGCGAGAGAGGTAAAGTCTATCCTATAAAATTTCCCTTCCTATAGGGAAACCACATACTATTTTACTATAAATTGTCATGATTTGGCAACAAGGCTCATTGAAACAGCAAAACCGAGGCAATTCATGGTAAAACCTCATATGTTTTCGTTTCACAGTTCTTGGCCATGCAGCAAGAAGTGCAGTGTGACTGCCATGTCTGAAAATAAAGATGTGTCCTATTTTTCCTTTGCACTTGACTCAACATATCCTGAAATGTGTGAAGCGAGATTACCAGATTCAGAAAAAAAATTAAATACATTTTGCTATTCCTGTGTGGGCACCCAGTGGGGTGTGAATTGCAGCCAGTCAAGGGTTTTGCTACGGTATAGAATTTGTTTTGGAAGAAATTGGACACATTCAAGAAAATGTAAAGGTGGACGTAAATGCACACGTTCAGGATTTATGTGTGGACAATCCACACTGAAATCTATGGGTGTCCACAGGGAAATGTGTGTGGTCCATCTGCATCAATTGGTGCGGACTTACATGCAGATTTTATTGTCCCCATTGAAGTGAATGGAGAAAATCCAGACAGGAAAAAAAAAAAAAAAAAAAAGTTGACATGCTGACGATTTTTAAACCTGCACCATAGGTCAAAATCCGCACAGAAAAAATCTGCATTGTGTGCATGAGAATTTCAAATTCTCATAGAAGACAATGTACATGATGCAAATCCGCATGCAATCTGGTTCGTGTGCATTTACCCTTACCATCCACGAACCTTCAATAAAACACATGAAATCACAAGGCTTTCTCAATAAAAAAAAAAAAAGTGCACAGAAAAGCATGCGTTTTTGAAATATGCCATGGTTTAGACACACCAAAACTGCAAGTGTGAACACAACTTTTCCTATTTAAATGTATTCATTCAAAATTTGTATGTGTGGCTTGTCTGCAGCTTGTGTAAGCACAAATAAAGGCACAGTGTAGAGTGTAGAGAAATTAAGGGTCTCACCAAGTTCTCAGACAGGTTAAGAATCTTCAGATTAGGAGCTTTATGGTGAATTTCTGACATGTGGTCAAGCTTATAGAGTTTGTTGTTACTAAGATCCAAGGACAGCAGCTGTTGTAGAAACAAAACCGTGAAAACACGGAGCTACAATGAGAACCAGTGTCTTTTTTTTTTTAAAGCTTAGCACTTTCTTTCTAAACAGTCATCTGAACTATATTTCAGATAAATCACTAAAACGTTTTCAATTTCCTAGTACATACAACAGAGTTTCAAATACAGGTAGGTGCCAACTAAGAGGGTCATTTATTATCCAGAAATATGCCAATATTAGGCACATTTCTGGTGCAGATTGCGGCACAACTAACCCGATGACGGCAGGTCTAAAATGCCAGTCTTAATAAATGACCCCCTAAATATCTATGTTTGAACATTTTTTAGGACATGTGCAATCTTATAAGCTGCATGCCCAGGCTGGGACTGGCCCACTGGGGTACAGGTGAATCTCCTGGTGGGCCCCGGAGAAAGATGTGCCCCTTGTCTTCCACCCCCTGCACAAGTGGCACATCATACAGTAGACTTACTGCACTACATATAGACTGGCAGTGTACAGCACCTCAACCAGCCTAAGTTCATATAAAAAAAAAAAAAAAAACTGGGTAGAATATTTAAGAAACTACCTAGGTTATTATTATAGGCACGTTCATGTGGCTGAGATAACTTCTAGGCTCAAAGTGGCTGCAAGGACCCCATTATCAATCATCTCGTAGCTTCTTGTTGCTGTTTGAGCAGATAATATTTGGATGTATCTGTATGGTGGGTCCCCAAAATAAATTTTACTGGTGGGTCCTAGACAGCCCAGTCCGACACCGTGCACACCCGTGCAGCATCCAAGGTGCGCCCGCTCATGGACGCTGGAGGCCAGGCCTCTAGTGCTCATAGTGTCGGACGCTAGCATCAGGATATTCTGCGTTGGTGCCACCTCCTCCCCTTGCTGTGCTGCTGCTATCGGAAGAGCTCACATCAGCAGCACAGGACTGCAGGTAGCAGCTACTACATTATCTGTACTCAGAGAGTTATCACTGTTATACATAGGACTGCAGGTACTTCCCAAATATCCCAGAGTTCGGTGGCTGCCTTACGGTCCCAGGACGGCTGTAGCATGTCCTGCTCTAAACTGTCTCTGTATCTCTAGGACAATTGAGTGCAATGGAGAAGCAGAGAGCCATCTGCTCTCTGCTTAACCATTCAACTGCTGGCGCTCTCATAACACCTATAGGGCTAAATAACAGTGTTTTTTAAGCTGGAGTTGGTAAACTTTTACAGACTCCACCTAAAACTAGCTTTGACTTGAAAGCCCTGCTTCTAGCCATATGCAATATACACAAAGAAAATCTCACCTCTGGCACATTCTCCTCAATTATTTGTAGCATGGCCTGCATACAAGTCTTCCGGTTCAGAATGATGTCTACCTTGTTTTCAACTAGGTCTATATCAAAGAAAAATGAGAATGAGCAACATATAGAACAAGAGAGAAAAGTGGAAGAAGAAACCAGTTTGTATTGTTACCTGGATCCAAACGTATGGCCTTCATATTGAGAGCTTGTTGAGCTCCATCATATCGTTTCTGCATACAGTTCTAGAGGACAAAAGACCAAATAATAGAAAGACCAAATATTACAGGACTGATAAACTAAGAAAATCATTTGTGGGTAAAAAGACACTCATAGGCCATGCAATAAACAATAACTGAATATCTGAAATACCTTTAAATGTACGATTTCTTCATCTGTCAAACTTTTTGGCAATGATGGGGGAGCACAAGAATGTGTCAAAATCGTAACCTGAAATAGAAAGATACATAATACAACATTTTATCAGGGTATGTGTATAAGGGCTTATTCACATGTCAGTGATTTCCATCAGTGATTGCGAGTCGAAACCGGAATTGGATCTAGACACAGATCAGGTATAAGGGAAAGATCACCACCTGTTCTGTGTTTAGAGCTGTAGCTGGTTTTGGATCAAAAATCACTGAAGGAAATCACTGACTGAACACGGACCTTGTGAATAAAGCTTAATACAGTAACTGTTGTACATATATTTTCAGAAAGTGTGGGAATGATCATAGTACACAGCATAAAGAAAATATTTGTGAATATTTGATTTTCTTTAGTCATAGGATCCTTTACCACTTTTAAAGAGCAAAAGTCAAAGAGGGATGTTGGTCTCCCAAAAATATCAGGAAGGCAGGACAGCCCGACATGTCAAGAAAAAAACTCTTATCCTGAGTTAACAGGACTAACAGTCCACGACTAGCAAGACAATTGTGTCTTTATATACTAAAATACTCTTATGAGTGAGTGAGTGAGTGAGTGAGTGAGTGAGTGAGTATAACAAATCTTATGTGCATATCGGCACCTGTAGATGGCAGACATTTAGACAGGCTGTCTAGACCTGCACCAGGTTTATCTCAGTGGCACCGGATAAATGAGGTGCAGGGATAGATCCTTTTGTCTGGCTCTATACCAATTATCAGCTTATTATGAGACATTTATGCCAGAACCGTGGTGCAATTTAGGCACAAAATGGTGCATCTTAGCCTCCGGTTCCCACTAGGCTGCATCCCTTTTTGAGTGAGACAAAAAATGTAGAAACACATTAGTATATCTGGGCCTGTATCAAAACTGGTGCAAAAGAAAAGTGGAGCAGTTTCCCATGGTGACCAGATACCATACCACCACAATGGTTCCTAAGGTACTGTGGGAAATGAGAGCAACAACCTGATCGGTTTCCATGCACAAATAGTCTAATGCTGTTTCTCCTACACACCAAACTTATTTTTGCTGATTATTATTACACTAGTCTTACCTTGAAGTTTTCTCGGTCAGTGAATGTCCGTGAAATCTGTTTTAAGGCTTTTGCAACAGCAGAATCTTCCACGAAGAAGTGAGCTCGAGAATGGTCACAATGATACTATAAAAAAATACAATGAAAAGTGAAAAAGGAAAGATATTTCTTGCCATCCCAGACTATTCAGTGACATACGACTTACCTCAACAGGCGTGAATGGTAGCGCACAGGCACTTTGTAAGAGACCTATTAGCCAACCCTTATCATATTTTTTCCCATGAGGAATCTGATTTTAGAAAAAACAAACAAAAAACACCTCGTTATAGCATTGCACAATGAGTAATATATACATTTTCCTCTCAATTCAGCCAACATTATGTTATTTTACACCATTAAGCATTACGTACTTGACAGAAACCAAACTCAATGTGCAATATTATCTAAAATATCCAGGTAAGAACATTGTGAAATTCTACTCTACTGTATATTACATAATTGTTCTGTTGATCATTTAGTCTATAATGTGTAATACTGTAATGGACTTACTGTGACTTTGAACCAGCTTTTTTCCTCTCTTGGCTCATTTCTAGGATGATGGGGAGCGTCTCTAGACATGTTCGCATGGGAGCTTACTCTGTCTCTCGCTGGTCTGTCATCCCTTTTTCGCCCTCCCCGACTGTAAGGATTGCTGGAGGTTTAATGTAGGGGAAAGCATTAAAAATACATCATACATACTGGTTAATTACTAGAGAGTTGGTTTTGATAACACTTTCATAAGACAGGCACATTCCCAGTAAACTGCTCTGTATTCTGCCTGCAATAAATTACTGTCCAATAGGATTGATGGAAAAATAAGTGGACGCATAGTTAAAGGGGGTTCAGCACATGGTACTGTGGAGAAAGTTAATACTTACTAATGTATTGTCTCCTTTGCTGGATTCATTCATTTTCCATCACATAATACACTGCATGTATCCATGGTTATGACCACTCTGCAGTCCAGCAGTGCTTGCACACTATAGGAAAAAGCGCAGGCCTCTCTGGTGGCTGGGACCAGGTGAGAGCGCACATAGGCTGCTGCTTTTCCATATAGTGTACAACGATGGCCACTGGTGCTGGATTACAGGGTGGTGGTAAACATGGAAAAGAGCAGCGTATAATATGATGGAAAAATTACAAAGGAACCACCAGACAAACTTCCACTGTTAACATGATACTATATTCAAGCTCTAGTGATACACAATCTATGTTTAAAGGCCCCCTTTAATTTGCCACACTAGAGGAAACAACTATGCCCTATGTGCCCACATAATGCCCTCAGACTCCCTTTATAGGAATGCATGTGGTCATAAGGACATGTGAGCACTCACTCACTTGTATCTGGCAGCCATCTCTTCACTTCTAACATGTGTCAGCTGAGAACATGCAGGTGCATTACCGCTACGTGTAAGATAGGGACTGGCTGTGAAGCAGCTCACAGAAGTCACCGCACATGTGCTGCCTGGAAACACGCACTAAACATCCCATCTTCTGCCGTACTGGTCCACAAACATGCAACCCTCCCTGTCCACAGCGGTGCTAGAGTGGCATGGCATTACCTGTAGCACACTGAAATTGACTAATCAGCAGCCTCCAGAGTCCTTACTAATAATGTTCCTGCCCACCCATGGTTGTGATCTGCGACTATGGAGCTCTGTTATGGGATGTTTTGGCCACCAGCAGTATTACTATGCAGCCTGTGCTGTTCATAGTATGTTCATTTAAGGGGTTGTCTGGAGCTGAACCCGGACATATCCCCTTCTTCCCCCAACTCAGCCCCCTCTTTTTCTGTATAAGAATCCACCCATAATCTGCAACGTGTGCAGATAGCCTCACAGAACCCATGCGGAGGAATGGAAGTACGTATCTGAAGAACCCACAAAACTCCCCTCACTCAGCTACTATTTGCCTACTCACAATCTTGGACGAACAGTGTCATGTACATCACTCATAGCAGTATCTCCATCATCATCATCCAATCTGGAACGGGGATTCGGTGGGTAACTACGATTCTGATACTTAGGAGGACCTTCACTATACATTTTGCCCCGGAAGGGGCCACGTCCTTTTCTCTTTTTCATAAAATGCCCTCCAGCAAACCGGTCATCATGGTCTGTAGACAAAAAAAAAAAAAGTATAAGACAGGACAAAACAATATTTAATTTAAATGTGTTTCTTTTCTGGTCAGGCGATGGCATATAGCTGTGATAAGCCATCACTCCATCCTGAGCTGGAGGCTGACAGCAGGTACCCAAACATTGACCATGAGAGTAAAGTGCGGTTGAGGCCCCCACTGTATATTGCCTCACATGCCCCCATAAATCCTCTGTGCTGAAAACTGCAACCCAGCCCTATACAAATCTGTGCACGTGGGTGGACAGGAGCAGCACTGTAATGGGATACATTAAAAGGGGTTATCCAACCCAAAAAATGACCCCACAAATGCCAAGGCTCCTCACACAGATTGTACTTACCTCACCCCCCGCACCTGCATCGCTTCTGCTGACCACACGCCGCATCTCCTGTCACACGGATCAAAAGATCCAGCAAGGGCGTGGTGTGGGTCATAGCCAATAGCAGGCTGTGACGGGGATGAGCCCCCCGAGTATCGCAGGTGACGCTAGGGAAGCTTGTCCCCGTTGCAGCCTGTTATGGCCCCATTGAAATGAACGGATCCGACAAGGATCGGATGAGGACTAAATACGGTCGTGTGAATGAGCCCTCAAACTGAAATAACTGAAGCAGTCATGACAGACCCTATGAGTTGGTGCTTCACAAAAACTTCACTTCGATACATATGTAATGTTTGCTTTGGTCACGGCTGAAACATTAAATTTGCAGACATTACATAGGACTGCTTGGAAAATTTGAAAACAAGTTTGCATGAGTAAGAAAACAAACTAAAACAGAGCAAAGCAATCACGTCGACGTATCCCAGCTGTCAAAGCTGAACGCGCGCTATTTTGGTTAAACAAATAGACATGACAGAGAATGTCACTGGAAAAAGGAGGAAAATATCCATGTCAAAGATCATACATTTCTTCTCACTGAATAAACCACCAACACGCATGTAAGCCCGACATGTATACCTGCCAAGAATCTACAAAATGTACATGCAGCATAACTAGGTGATACAGATCTCATACTGCAGTGCAATCTGCAGGCAGCAGGTTAGGGGTTGTTCACATATCAGTTATTTGATCAGTTATTTCCATCAGTTATTGTCAGCCAAAACCAGGAGTGGACACTAAACAGAGATCAGGTATAATGAAAAGATCTGCACCTGTTTGCTGTTTTTGACCCGCACCTGGTTTTGGCTCACAATAACTGATGGAAATAACTGATCAAATAACTGATATGTGAACAAGCCCTTAGAGAGCAGGAGGAGCTGAGCAGATAAAGACTCAGCAAAACGTGTCATTTATTCATTAAAAGGGTTTGTCCAACTTGATATAGGTTTTAAAATCACCCCATCCCGCATGTGTCGAATGAAGCATACTTAACTTGCTCCTGGGTTCTGGCTTTGTGGGTCCACCACTTCAGTCCCTATGTAAAATTCCAGCATGGACTCGATACGTGCTCCCCTGCAGCCAACGTGAGGATGTGCCCTCACACTCACATCACTGCTGGGTCACATCTGTACAAGCGCCACAGATGTCTGTACAATTTACACTGAAAAAAAAGACTTTCTCTGCTATTAATGAGCGCAGCGCACTTATTAGGTAATGTAATTGCAGAAGCGTGTTTATAAAACGTAACAGTGGGGCCATATTGAGTTTGTGTGGAAAGTCAATTGGTGTCTGCGGGGGGTGGGGGTGGAGTCTTCATTATCAACTGCACCACTGATGGTAAATGATGCAGGACCAGGAAAGGAGAATATCCAAAGTAAATGCTACAGGAGAAATATGTGTCCAGTGAGTGCAGGTGCCGCCTGTACTGAGAACATCATCTGCATGTGCTTATTAGTGATTTGTATGTTGTACAGTCATGGCCAAAAGCTGTGAGAATGATACAAATATTCATTTTTACAAAGTCTACTGCTTCAGTTTTTATAATGGCAAGTTGCATATACTCCAGAATGTTATAAAGAGTGATCAGCTTAACAGCAATTACTTGCAAAGTCAATATTTGCCTAGAAAATGAACTTTAGCCCCCAAAACACATTTCAACATCATTGCAGCCCTGCCTTAAAAGGACCGGCTAACATCGTTTCAGTGATTGCTTCATTAACACAGGTGTGGGTGTTGATGAGTACAGGGCTGGAGATCAATCTGTCATGATTAAGTAAGAATGACACCACTGGACACTTTAAAAGGAGGCTGGTGCTTGGCATCATTGTTTCTCTTCTGTTAACCATGGTTATTTCTAAAGAAACACGTGCAGTCATCATTGCACTGCACAAAAAAGGCCTAACAGGGAAGAGTATCGCAGCTAGAAAGATTGCACCTCAGTCAACAATCTATCGCATCATCAAGAACTTCAAGGAGAGAGGTTCCATTGTTGCCAAAAAGGCTCCAGGGCGCCCAAGAAAGACCAGCAAGCGCCAGGACCGTCTCTTAAAAGTGTTTCAGCTGCGGGATCGGGCTACCAGCAGTGCAGAGCTTGCTCAGGAATGGCAGCAGGCAGGTGTGAGTGCATCTGCACGCACTGTGAGGCGGAGACTCTTGGAGCAAGGCCTGGTCTCAAGGAGGGCAGCAAAGAAGCCACTTCTCTCCAGAAAAAACATCAGGGACAGACTGATATTCTGCAAAAGGTACAGGGAGTGGACTGCTGAGGACTGGGGTAAAGTCATTTTCTCTGATGAATCCCCTTTTCGATTGTTTGGGACATCTGGAAAACAGCTTATTTGGAGAAGACGAGGTGAGCGCTACCACCAGTCTTGTCTCATGCCAACTGTAAAGCATCCTGAAACCATTCATGTGTGGGGTTGCTTCTCAGCCAAGGGAATCGTCTCTCTCACAGTCTTGCCTAAAAACACAGCCATGACTAAAGAATGGTACCAGAATGTCCTCCGAGAGCAACTTCTCCCAACCGTCCAAGAGCAGTTTGGCGATCAACAATGCCTTTTCCAGCATGATGGAGCACCTTGCCATAAAGCAAAGGTGATAACTAAATGGCTCAGGGAACAAAACAGAGATTTTGGGTCCATGGCCTGGAAACTCCCCAGATCTTAATCGCATTGAGAACTTGTGGTCAATCATCAAGAGACGGGTGGACAAACAAAAATCTACAAATTCTGACAAAATGCAAGCATTGATTGTGCAAGAATGGACTGCTATCAGTCAGGATTTGGTCCAGAAGTTGATTGAGAGCATGCCAGGGAGAATTGCAGAGGTCCTGAAGAAGAAGGGTCAACACTGCAAATATTGACTTGCTGCATTAACTCATTCTAACTGTCAATATAAGCTTTTGTTACTCATAATATGATTGCAATTATATTTCTGTATGTGATAAAAACATCTGACAAACACACATAAAAACCAGAGGGCAGCAGATCATGTGAAAACATAATATTTGTGTCAGTCTCAAAACTTTTGCCCATGACTGTATAGCTACTGTATTTTTCGCTTTATAAAGATGGACCCGACTATAAAAGACGCACCCCAGATTTAGACAACAGAAAATGAAAAATAATTTCTACTGATTATACGTTCCCTGATGGTTTAATGAAGCGCAGGCATTGAACACGGAAAGTATCCATATTTTGAGAATATGTGGTTTTCAGACTGCAATATGGACACTTGTGTACGAGGCGTAGCTGTGCCTCCCGTCATTGCTCTGAAGTGTCCCGTCATGCTTGTTCTGCAGGATTATTTATTTTATTAGGTTATTTTTACTCACAGTGAGGCTTCATTCACACGACCGTATGTGTTTTGCGGTCCGCAAAAAAAACTGATGACGTTCCGTATGGCATCCGTGTTTCCGTTTTTTTTGCGGATCCATTGTAACAATGCCTATCCTTGTCAGCAAAACGGAAAAGAATAGGACATGTTCTATCTTTTTTGCGGAACGGAAATACGGACATACGGAAACGGAATGCACACAGAGTACCTTCCGTTTTTTTTGCGGACCCATTGAAATGAATGGTTCCGCATGCGGTCCGCAAAAAAAACGGAATGGACACGGAAACAAAATACGGTCGTGTGAATGAAGCCTGATCATGACACACACTGCATGCTCACACACGGCCCAGCTGGTGACATCAGCAGTGTATGGACCTTAATCCCCTTTCCCTGCAGCATTCAGGGGGCAGTGTGTCTCCTCTCCTGCCTGATCACATAGATCGATGTCAGGAGCGAGGTGTGCAGACACAGCCAGTGCTCTGCCCAATCATTTCAGGAAGCAGTCAGGGGAAGCACTGCTGCAAACTAGGAGACGCAGTCACCTTTTAGCAAGATTTGCCATCATTTTGGAAATGTCATCTTAGAATTTTAGAAGCAATTTTAAAATTAAGAAAAACTTTCCAAAACCCACTTTTTAAAGGACCAATTCAGTTAAGTAGTCACTTTGAGGGGCTTACATACCCATATAACAGAAATCACCCATAATTATCCTCATTTTCGAAACTACACCCCTCAAAACTGATTTTACAGACTTTGTTAACCCTTTAGATGTTCCACAAACATTAAAGGAAAATGGAGATGACATTTCAAAATTTCTCTATTGTGCAGATTTTTCATTTTAATCAATTTCTTCTGTAATGCACAAAGGGTTAACAGCAAACAAACCTCGATATTTATCACCCTGATTCTGCAGTTTATAGAAACACCCCATATGCGTTCGTAATCTGTTGTATGGGCACACACAAGGGCTCAGAAGGGTTTTGGGAGGGCAGATTTTACTGTAATGTTTTTTGAGCGCTATATCATGTTTGAAGAGACACTGTGGTACCCTTACAGTGAATAACCCCAGAATTGACCCCATTTCGGAATCTATACCCATTACATATTTTTGAGGGGTGTACTGAGGGCTTTGACAGACATTTCATAGAATTTGGAAATGCGTGGGTGTGAAAATGTAAAATTACATTTTTAGACAGAGCCTCATGTGTTCCCTTAACTCCTCCCACACGAGGCTGCTTACATAACTGTGACATCACCAAAGGTCCTGTACCCACAATGCCCTGTTTAGTCCGGAGCTGTTCCGGGTGAGGGAGATGTCAGGGAGGGGTGGAGCTTCTCAGGGGAAGGGCAGGGCTTCCCCCGTGACAAACCTCACGGGCTGCTGGTACGGATCCCCAGACCGGAGAGCAAACCGCAGCATGTTGTGGTTTTCTCTCCGGTCTGGAGACGCAGGTGAACTGAACATAATGCTTTTAGGAGCATTCCGTTGTCTTCAGTTCAGTTTTGTCCCCATTCACAATGAATGGGGACAAAACTGAAGCGTTTTATTCCGGTATTGAGACCCTATGACGGAACTCAATACCGGAATAAAAAAAACGCTAATGTGAAAGTAGCCTAATACAGGCATCCTCTGTTCACACCCTTCTCCATTCACCACCTCCCCCTTCATAATTACTCCTCTGAACCTCATCTATCAGTATCCACCGCACCCAATGCACTCATTTACCGGCTGGTGACAGCTCATGCAGCTTTATATCTTCTCCCCTATTGTGATTAGACGGCTGGGTCATTGTACAAAACAAGCACTTCCACCTTTTTTCTCACTTCCATCTCCTCATAGATTGTAAGCTCTTGTGAGCAGGGCCCTCATTCCTCTTGTTTTAATTGTTGACTTGTTTGTTGCTACCCCCTGACTGTTAAGGGCCCTGCCATTTTTCACCTTAAGGACCAGGCCATTTTTAGCAAATCTGACATGTCTCACTTTATGTGGTGATAACTTTAAAACGCTTTTACTTATCCAGGCCATTCTGAGATTGTTTTCTCGTCACATATTGTACTTCATGACAGTGGTAAATTTGAGTCAAAATATTTCATTTTTATTTATAAAAAGATACCAAATGTACCAAAAATTAGCAAATTTCCAAATTTCAATTTCTCTACTTTTAAAATACATAATAATACCTTCAAAAATAGTTATTATTTTACATTCCCCATATGTCCACTTCAGGTTTGGATCATTTTGAAAATTACATTTTATTTTTTTGGATGTTAGGAGGCTTAGAAATTTAGAACTAGAGATGAGCGAACGTGCTCGTTACAAGCACTGTAGCGCTCGGCTCCCCTGCGAACAAATGCCCGCAGGCATTGCGGATCCGTCCTCAGCTGCATGTAAGTGAATGGGGACGGATCAGTTTGGTATGACACTCATACCAATCGGATCCGTCCTCCTCACCCGACTGAAAGTCAGTGGGGACGGATCCATTTGGTATGAGTGTCATACCAAACAATCCGTCCCCATTCACTTACATGCAGCTGAGGACGGATCCGCAATGTCTGCGGGCATTTGTTCGCACGGGAGACGAGCGATACAGTGCTCGTAATGAGCACATTCACTCATCTCTATTTAGAACCAAGTCTTGAAATTTTTCACAAAATTTCCAAAACCCACTTTTTAAGGACCAGTTCAGGTCTAAAGTCACTTTGTGAGGCTTACATAATAGAAACCACCCAAAAATGACCCCATTTTAGAAACTACCCCCTCAAGGTATTCAAAACTAATTTTACAAACTTTAACCCTTTAGGTGTTCCACAAGAATTAAAGGAAAATGTAGACAAAATTTCAGAATTTCACTTTTTTGGCAGATTTTCCATATAAATCATTTTTTTTCCGGTAATAAAGCAAGGGTTAACTGCCAAACAAAATCCAATATTTATTACTCCGATTCTGTAGTTTACAGAAATGCCCCATTTGTGATCGTAAACTGCTATACGGGCACACGGCAGGGCACAGAAGGAAAGGAATGCCATATGGTTTTTGGAGGGCAGATTTTACTGGAAAAAAATTAAGTTGTCATGTCACATTTGATGCACCCCTAGAGTAGAAACGCCCCAAAAAAATGACCCCATTTTGGAAACTACGGGATAAGGTGGCAGTTTTGTTAGTACTATTTTAGGGTACATACGATTTTTGGTAGCTCTATATTACACTTTTTGTGAGGCAAGGTAACAAAAATACCTGTTTTGGCATTGTTTTTATTTTTTGCTATTTACAATGTTTATCTGACAGTTTAGATCATGTGATATTTTTATAGAGCAGGTCGTTACGGACGCGGCAATATCTAATATGTATACTTTTTTTTATTTAAGTTTTACACAATAATATTTTTGATGCACAAAAAAAAAAATCATGTTTTAGTGTCTCCATAGTCAGAGAGCTGTGGTTTTTTTATTTTTTGGGCGATTGTCTCAGGTAGGGGCTCATTTTTTGCGGGATGAGATGACGGTTAGATTGGTATTATTTTTGGGGGCATACGACTTTTTGATCGCTTGGTATTACATTTTTTGTGATGAAAGGTAACAAACAAGGTGGCTTTTTAACACAGTTTTTATTTCATTTTTTTTTACGGTGTTGACGAAGCGGGGTGGATCATGTGATATTTTTGTAGAGCAGGTTGTTACGAACGCGGCGATACCTAATATGTATATTCTTTATTTTTTTTTACTATTTTTTTACAATTTTATATGTGACTTTTTATGGGAAAAGGGCTTTTTTTAATTGAAACTTTATTTTTTTTATTGTTAAAAACACTTATTTTTTTTTTTTTTTTACTTATGTCCCACTATGGGAATTCAACATTACAGGGTCTGATCCCTGTTCAATGCAGCACAATACATCTGTATTGTACTGCATTGACTTTCAGTGTATTACACACTGTAATACACTGATAGTTTGCCTATGAGACCCAGCCTGTGGGCTGGGCCTCATAGGCCCCCATAGCTGCCGGGCTCCCAAGCCTCTGAGAGGCTTGGGGTTGCCATGGCAACCATCAGCTCCCCGTGATCGCAGTGCGGAACAGGTGAGTTAGCGCAAACCTCTCATATGCCGCGGTCATCGCTGACCGCGGCATATGGGGGTTAATCCACCGACATCAGCATCATCACTGATGCTGGTGGATACAGCAGGGATCCGGCTGTCAGTAATAGCCGGATCTCTGCTTCTAATGGGGGCACCCGGCATGGGGGACAAGGAAGGATCCCAGGACGAGAATGCTCGTCCTGGGGCACTAAGTACCCACAGTTTAGGATGAGCATTCTCGTCCTGGGTCCTTAAGGTGTTAAAGGAAACCTGTCATCAACCTTATGGTGACCTCACTGAGGGCAGCATAAATTAGTGACAGAAATGCTGATTTCAGCGGTGTGTCACTTATGAGCTAAAAGTGGTTGCTGAGATCCAGCATCATAATTATCGCTGCACTGACCTTGAAGAGTCAAATCTACCTGAGAAGAGTCATGTTTATTCATAATCTCCTGCTCTCCCCACATATCTGCTGATGATTGGCAGTTCTCTCCTAGAGAGAAAGGGAGAAAACTAGGTAGAAGACGGTCAATCATCAGCAGGTGGGCAGGGAGAGCAGGAATTCATGAATAACCAGGACTCTTCTCGGGTGGCCAGGACTCTTTTCCAGGCCTGGGATGCAATGTTTGTGATATTGTTTCTCGGCAAACATTTACTTTTAACTTATAAATGACAGACCGCTGAAATCAACTCACCTGTCTCTACTTTATTCTGCCGTTAGTATGGGTAGCATAAAGGCGATGACAGGTTCCCTTTAAGTGCTGTGGAATATGTTGCCGCTATATAAAAACTATTATTATTATGATTAATACATCAGTATCAGTTGGCTGATACAGCAGGGGACAGCTGTCAGTACCAGTGGAAGTCCTGCACTTGCCAGATCAGTTAAAAAAAAAAAAAAAAAAAAAAAAAAACATCTGTAACAACAGGCTCTATAAAAATATCACAATCTACCATGTCCACTAAATGTCTTTTAAAAATAAATAGCGGGATCGCCGGTTCCTGTCATTGAGGACAGGTGCGGGGTATATGATACAGGCGCCACCTGCAGCCCAAATTTGTATTAAGACGGTAATTACCCCTTCCCATCCTTTTCCCTTTTATTACATACTTTATATCAAAATACACTTTGGGACTACTTGAGAAAATGCTTACTACAATTTGTGTATGTTGTATTAAAGTACTTTGTGTAATAATATGCTTTTCTTTAAACAAAATAAAGATTACTTAAAAAAAAAAAAAAAAAAAAAAAAAAAGGACGGTAATTACCGTATTTTTCGCCCTATAAGACGCACCGGCCCATAAGACGCACCTAGGTTTTAGTGTAGGAAAATAAGAAAAAAATATTTTTCATCAGATCCTCTTATCAGACTGCCCATAAATTTAAGGACATCACATCAGACCCCCATATCAGCCCCCTGTGCCCCCATACCATCTCACTGTGCCCCCACCAGACCTCAGATCAGCAGAATGTGCCCCCATCAGACCTCAGATCAGCAGAATGTGCCCCCATCAGACCTCAGATCAGCAGAATGTGCCCCCATCAGACCTCAAATCAGCAGAATGTGCCCCCATCAGACCTCAAATCAGCAGAATGTGCCCCCATCAGACCTCAAATCAGCAGAATGTGCCCCCATCATACCTCAAATCAGCAGAATGTGCCCCCATCATACCTCAAATCAGCAGAATGTGCCCCCATCATACCTCAAATCAGCAGAATGTGCCCCCATCATACCTCAAATCAGCAGAATGTGCCCCCATCATACCTCAAATCAGCAGAATGTGCCCCCATCAGACCTCACATCAGCAGAATGTGCCCCCATCAGACCTCACATCAGCAGAATGTGCCCCCATCAGACCTCAGATTAGCGTTTTGTGCCCCTTCACGCCTCATATCAGCGTCTTGTGCCCCTATCAGACCTCAGATCAGCCCACCCAGCCACTTAAAGACCATACTTACCTGTTCTGCGCTGCCGCTGCCGTCCGGTCCCACGCTCCGCGCTCCTCTCTCTTCCCTGCCGGCACGCACTATGACCTGACGCTGCAGGTCATAGTGCGTGCCGGCAGGGAAGAGCGCGGAGCGTGGGACCGGACGGCAGCGGCAGCGCAGAACAGGTAAGTATGGTCTTTAAGTGGCTGGGTGGGCTGATCTGAGGTCTGATGGGGGTCCCTACGTACAAGTGAGCACTTCCTTATGGAAGCGCTCACTTGTATTCGCCCTATAAGACGCACCGCATTTTTCCCCCTACTTTTGGGGGAAAAAAAGTGTGTCTTATAGGGTGAAAAATACGGTACTTTCATTGGTGTTTGTTCTCCGGTCTGAAGACTGAACGGAATGCTTTCAGGAGCATTCCGTTGTCTTCAGTTCTGTCCCCATTGACAATGAATGGGACAAAACTGAAGAGTTTTATTCCGGTATTGAGCCCCTATGACGGAGCTCAATACCGGAATATTAAAACGCAAGTGTGAAAGTAGCCTTAATAAATTTGGAAACATAAAATGGGGAAAAGTTTAGTGTCTGAAGACTTTCTGAATGTGCTGTAAAATCTAGTAGATAACAGGATGATGGCCTATGAAGTATCTGCAGCCTGCACGGCTAGAAGCAGTTAGAGGGCAGGTGACACTGACTCAGCACTCAGGCTTTATCTGGGAAAGTAGGCTGCGTTACATAAAGGGGTTTAAGGAAACTAGTAATGCGCCTTCTATACACGAGCTGCTTTATCACCCAGCCATGGTCCGGCATCTTTCAGTTTTCACGTCATATCAAATAGATGTGACAGAACATTAATACTGGATGGCCGGCGTTTTCCCTATGCGAGTAATTGTCATGAAATAATAGAGAATGTACGCTCGCCCATCTAGAGAGCTGTAGAAGAGAACCTCATCGCTGCAACCACCGAGCAGCCGGGAGGATGACAACTGTGGAATCTCGGGTGATAAAACTTTATGTCATAAGCGTCCACGTAGCAACCACTTTTAACCCCGTAGTGACCAGCCTGTTGTGGGCCTTATTGACTCAGCAATTTTCTTTTTCATTTTATCATCACTTTCTGAGAGCTATAACGTTTTTTATGTTTCTGTCCATGTAGCCGTAGGGGGGCTTGTTTTTTGCAGGACAAGTTATAGTTTATAGTGGTTTCATTTTGGGGTAAACATAACTTACTGATTCATTTTTATTAACTCTTACTGCCACTGAGTTTTTACGTTATAATTAGGGATGAGCGAATCGACTTTGGATGCATCATTCGAAGTCAATTCGTATAAAACTTTGAATACTGTACAGATGAGCGCCCTGTACAGTATTCAAATGGTCTGGCTCCAATGAGCCGAAGTTATTACTTTGTGAAGTCTCACAAGACTTCGGGTAATAACTTTGTAAATTAATTTCTACTGTAAAAAATCCTTTGTATCGAACTCAGGTTCAGTTCCACATGGTGTTTTTTTTTACAGAAGAAATTAATTTACAAAGTTATTACCCGAAGTCTTATGAGACTTGGCGGGAAGGCATTTTTTCCCTAAAGTGGGGAAAATTGGCTTCTACCTCACAGGGGTTTTTTGCCTTCCTCTGGATCAACTTGTAGGAAAACAGGCTGAACTGGATGGACAGATGTCTTTTTTCAGCTTTATAAACTATGTTACTTCATGAAGTAATAACTTCGGCTCATACAGCTGCTGACACAGTTTTATGGGTTTTGTTTTTATGATGTTCCATTTAGGACTTGTCACTATTCAATTTTTTTTTTGTGGTAGGTGAAGTGATGAAAAAAACGGAACTGGCCACTTTGACTTTTTTTTCTCCATTTGGCATTGTTTATGCATTTTTATTTTGGGGAAAGGAAGGTGATTTCAAATTGGTTATTTTTTAGTTAAAAAAACTTTAATAGTTCCTTTAAGAAATGATAACAAGCAATCATTAGACCTGCAGTACGGTGGCTCAGTGGTTAGCATTGGTGTCTTGCATCAGCCTCACCTCTACAACTGGGCATGCACTTAGCCTAGTGACATACGTGACGCGCACCTCCTCTTTCCAGTACAGGGGGAACACGTCACTGGGCTTGGCGCACGTCCAGTTGTAGAGTTGAGGCTGATGCCCTCTGTGGGACAAGCTGTGTTCGGCACTGCCATGCTCAAGATTTAAACACCATACAGCAGGGAAAAGGGGGTGTAGTTAACCCTTTCATGACCGGGCCTATAAAAGGCCTGAAGGTCCATGTAACTATTTGTGTTTTGGGCACATGGTGGTTTAGGAACCCTATTTTTTTTTTTTTTATTTGTTTGAATACCAAAATAATTTTTGCTATTTTATTTTTTTTACTTCACACTTAGGACTTATTAGAATGTTTTTTTTTATTTTTTTTTAGAGATTTTAAATTTTTTAGGTTTAATTTGGACAAAAACCGCTAAGTCTTATAAAAAAAAAAGTAATTATTCTTAAATATAGATTTTTTTTTAACTATTAAAACTGACTAATTATTGCAATGGGTTCCCTATTTGATGACGATTGCTTTGATATATAACATGTATAGATTTTATTGAACGGGGCGACTATGGTGACGGGTTCCGTTGGCGACACTTTTTATTTGTATTTTTATTACTTACATATTCATTTATTTATTTTTGACACATAATATGTCCCCCAGGAGGTCATTGACTTTTTTTTAAACCCTTTTTTTTTTACTGTTTCCACTGTAACTGGGCATCCACAGGAGCCCCAGTTACAGGGGAAAACAGCCCCCTGTGGGGGCATTAGACACAGGCAGAGCTGATCAGGGTTTCCTTAGAACCTGCAGCACTGCTCCTGCCCCGAGACACCTGGCGCTCACGTGACCGCCGGGACTAACACAGGAGGCTCTCCTCCGGCACAGGAGAAGGCAGAAGTGGTAATAAACTGCTCCTATCTTCTCCTCAGGGTCCCCGCTCTGTCTGTAAACCAGGACCCGACCTGCTCCTGCTAGATTGCAGGAGCTTTAGGGTTTGAATGTGATGTATGAGGGTGGGTGGACACATTGTGGCAGAGGGTGGGCTTGGGCACTAGCAGGAGGCGTGCCTGGGCTCCTTCCTTCAAGAGTGACGTCCCTCTGGGCACCTTACTGGCTCATTTGCATACCAAATAAACTGGATTTTCAGAAGATAGAAAACATCTATTGCTGAAACAAAGGCACATCTGGAAATAAGGTACTAAGTGCTATTAGGCTATGGTTTACTTCAATAGTGATTATACTAGGGACAGATTTCCTTTCCCGTGTATTTTTTCGGTCTTTATTGTACGGGTGTGGGGAGAGGCTGCCACACAGCAGCTCCTTATGGGACTTTATGGTTGGTATGGCGGTATAATAAAGGAGATATAATTGCCCTATTCTGTATACATCCTACATCAAATTACCATTATTAGTGGCTGCTTGTGATTAGTTATCTTGGGAATATATTATGCACTGTACCTCGGTCACACATTTCTTGGCAGTCTGTTGGGACGTCGTTGTTTTTGTCAATTCTAGCCTTAATATGTGATGATACAGCAACATAAGATGGATGTGCAGGGGTATTGCGGTGTAAACCAGATGAAAATCTCATCCACTTAGCTACTACTGTATCGGCGTGCATTGCTCACCATGTGCATAATCCCTCAGGCTTTGTTAGAGGGGTGAATGTACAGTATTTGACAGCCTGCAGCCGCACACAACAGACCTCAATATATGTCAATCCGTCATCATTTGTGTAGAGAAGTATCCATCCTAGCAGGCACTTAGTTATGAACAAAAATTTTTTTTGTCTATTTTTTAATTATATACTTTGTGTCCCCATAAGGTCATACAAGACTGTTGGGGGAAACGTAGTAATTGCCGACTTCACCTGTAGTATCCCAGTTACTAGGGGAATACAGCCGCCAGAGATGTGGTACAGGGCTGTACCTCACTGCACAGCTGATCTGGTTCTGATAAGACCCAGCAGCTTGTGCAGACTGCCGGCAACCACATGACCTCTGGGACTAGAGCAAGAAGTGGCATTTGCGCTTTGTGATCTCTATGAACAGTGCTTTTTGAGCAGTGGACAGTGAAAAACCTCCCCTGCCTTTTCTATGGGAAGCCTGGCTGTCACTGACGGCAGGCTCCACGCTCCCGTGGCTTCTGTCGCTGTATGAACATTTTAAAACATCCATGAAGAAACCTATATTCATCTGTTCTTCATCACTCCATTCTGGCTCCCTGCCTCTCTTCACTGGTCATCTATCCCCTTCCATCAATGTCCACACGGACAGTCCCTCCCACATCTCAGACACAACCTACTAGTTTTGGATTGTGAGGGAAAACTAGAGGCAACTCACATGAACAGAACATATAAATGCCATGCAGACGTCACCAAGGCCACGTGACACAGAGGTTGCGTTGCTTCTTTCTGTGGCATGACCACGTGACCTCATATCGCATGACTGAAAGGACCACCGGCTGCACCTTCCCACCCATTTGTGTCGAATTGTCACCACTTACATCATCTAAAAGGGCAGCACTGACATCCAATGATCACCCCTAGAGGTCACATGATCCCCAGCCACGCTGACATCTTGTTTTAGTAGGTGGATCCAAAGCAATAATTGGGTATATTAGGGAGGAGAAGCGGCACAGCAGGAGGACACTGGGAAGATCCTAAAAGTCCTGCCTCCAACCCAGTCATTCAGGAGAGCAACAAGTGGCAGCGCAGGTAATGGAGGAGATCTAAGAACGTCACAGACACTTACTGCAGTGTACTGGGCCCTTTTATCACATTTCATCGGCTCACAGATAAACCCTTTAAAATGGTGTCACCCCCCCAAATACATGTGAAGTCAGACTACTCTCTCAACATGTTTTGCTGTGTTCATAAGTCAGCACTCCGGTTATCTCGGTAGCGGTGCTCGCGTCTAGGAGAGGCAGTCCCTTTATACCCTTATACATGAAGTAAAGACCGGCACTCGCTGCTATTTGCAATTATGGCATTTTTTTATTGTCACATTGAATAGTATGTGACGGCTAATCAAAGCCTTGTGTCTGAGGAAGGCTTTGATTGCCGAAACACGCGTCACATACTTTACAATGTGACAATAAAAGAATGCCATAATTGCAAATAGAAGCGAGTTCCGGTCTTTACTTCATATACTCTCCCAACATGTCTGATCCTGACATCTGTCAGGAGGGCATTGGAAAGCCCCCATACACTTCAGATGGTCAGCCAGTACACATCTAAGGGCTCGTTCACATCACCGTTAGGGCTTCCGTTCAGGCTTTCCGTTATAACATCGTTATAACGGAAAGAAACGGAATCCCTAGGACGGACATTAAAACGGACACCTTTAAGAGGCATTCCGTTTTGATCCGTCATAATAGAAGCCTATGGCCCTGCATAACGGATCCGTCTGGATGCCATTATGCTGGACGGAAAACAAAGTCCTGTCGACAGGACTTTGTTTTCCATCCAGCATAACGGCATCCAGACGGATCCGTTATGCAGGGCCATAGGCTTCTATTATGACGGATCAAAACGGAATGCCTCTTAAAGGGTTTCTGTCACCAGATTTGGGCATACTAAACAGGATGGCATTTGCAATGTGCAAATGCCACCTGATGCCCAATCTGGTTTTCTTACAGTAATCAGATCAGCCGTTTTCTTAAAAAAAGCACTTTTATAATATGTAAATTAGGCGTACTAGGTGCAAGAGGCGTTTACCTTGCACCTAGTAATCGCCGTGTTCCTACCTCTAGTGCCGCCTCCTGCTTCCTGATTGACAGGGCCAGGCAGCTTGCTCGATGAGCTGCCGGCCCTGACCTCGATCGAAATCCCGCGCCTGCGCCGTGTAGGCTAAATTCTGCGCAGGCGCAGATAGTTCACCCGGCCGCCCGGCTCCTGCCTCTCTCACTGCGCCTGCGCCGTGCGGAGTAAAAGCGGCGCAGGCGCAGTGAGACCCGGGAGCCGGCGGAACTCACTGCGCCTGCGCCGCTTTTACTCCGCACGGCGCAGGCGCAGTGAGAGAGGCAGGAGCCGGGCGGCCGGGTGAACTATCTGCGCCTGCGCAGAATTTAGCCTACACGGCGCAGGCGCGGGATTTCGATCGAGGTCAGGGCCGGCAGCTCATCGAGCAAGCTGCCTGGCCCTGTCAATCAGGAAGAAGGAGGCGGCACTAGAGGTAGGAACACGGCGATTACTAGGTGCAAGGTAAACGCCTCTTGCACCTAGTACGCCTAATTTACATATTATAAAAGTGCTTTTTTTAAGAAAACGGCTCATCTGATTACTGTAAGAAAACCAGATTGGGCATCAGGTGGCATTTGCACATTGCAAATGCCATCCTGTTTAGTATGCCCAAATCTGGTGACAGAAACCCTTTAAAGGTGTCCGTTTTGATGTCCGTCCTAGGGATTCCGTTTCTTTCCGTTATAACGATGTTATAACGGAAAGCCTGAACGGAAGCCCTAACGGTGATGTGAATGCACCCTAACTCGTATGGTCAGGTTCACACTAGGGTTAATTGATAACGCTTTTCATCACAGGACAAATACAAAGAAAAATCAGGCAGTCAGGTAGCTGCTTTCTAGGGGCCCTGATTCTGTGCCAGGGTAAGGAGGTCACCCTGTGCACCCCTCCCCCATTGTGTGGTATGTACATTTCTCCCCTATCAGGGGATCACTGAGCGCTCAGCACATACAATGGCTCCACAGCACAGTCCCTCAGCAGTAGCCTCCCTAACGACGGCACATACAATGGCTCCACAGCACAGTCCCTCAGCAGTAGCCTCCCTACAGGCCGGGTCCCCGGGTGCACCCACCTATACTGTATGAGGTAGGCATCTGCTCATTACACGGTCCGATAGCAATACGCAGAGGAGTTACCTCAGTACGAGATGGCGAAACTCATAAACTTACCAATATACGACCTGCCACCATCAGCCATCTCTAGCTCGCTGGAATACAGGCTCCAAATTCTCGTCACTTCCCCCTTGAAGAGCCCGCCTACACCTCTACACGAATCGCCTGGGCAACCGGCCGATCCCTCACCGGACGTGACGCAGAAGGGCTGGATACGGCAGAGCGGTTACAGGGCGTCTCTAAAGTCTTACCGGCCCTGGAAGGAAAGTTCACCTCATGAAGGCGAAACGTCGCCCTGTAAGAGCTAGCTGCCGAACATAAAACAGTCACGTGTTCCCCACAGGCCGCGCTAACGTTTGACCGCTGAGCCGGTGATTTCTGGCTCATGTGCTAGTACTGCCGCCATGTTAGCGGGGCCTAAACTGCCCCAGGAGGTCGTTTCTACCCAGTCTAGTAGTGAAGATGCTGGAGTGGACGTGCTGAAGGAAGGACCTGCCCATAGAAACTCCATTCTGAACAGTCTGGAGACATGAGGCACATTTCTTATAGCTGCAGCTCGGTTAATTAACAGCATACCTCACGACTTTTAGTCACAAATTATCTGAATATAGGCATGTCTAAAACCCAAATCACATCAAGTAATGAGATGATATACAAAGCTCTAATATACAGTGATGAACTAAACACATTCTGGATCAATATTGTAAATGTATTAGTGCAAATCTATATATATATATATATATATATTAGCAGAAGGACCCGGGTATATTTTATCTATTTCATTTAATGTTTGTGTGTGTTGTTAAAAGATATCGACAGTGACCTCTACAGCACCCCACCTTCTCGCAGTGCCCTGTCTCCTTAAAATGGGACCTCTATAGCAGCCCACCCCCTTAACTTTGACCTTTACAGCAGCCTGACCCTTTAACAGTGAGTTCCATAGCACCTCACCCCCTTGACAATGTCCTCCACAGGGGCCTGCCCCCTTAACACTGACCATAGGTTATAGTTCCCACAACTGCCCCTTTAACAGTGACCTTACAGTACTCTGCTGCCCCTTTAATAGTGGCCTCCACAGTTCCTTCCTCCTTTAAAGGGATTTTGTCACCTAAAATTTTCTTTATTGATTAAAAAGAGATAATAAAACATGTTCTTTTTCTCTAATCTGTTTGTATTTTCTGATTGTAGTTTTTGAAATTTCATTACTAGAACATTTTTATGGGGGCTGCCATCTTGGCTAAGCTGTTCTAAACAGCATTTAGTGATATGCTTTACAGCAAGCCCCATGGACCATAGACAGCTCCAGTCCTATTGAGAATGCATTGAGAGGCTTTTTTCCTTTGAAGTTTTTGTTTATTCTACAGGGAGATTCTATTGTCTGTGATGTGAGTTGGTCTCCAATTACACTGTTTACGGTAGCAGCATTACTTTACAGCTGACACACTGACAAACAGGATATCTCAGCTGAGATTATAGCCTAGTGGCCAGAAGGAAAACTTCAAGATTTTAAGATGATTTTAAAATATAGATAGGAACATGGAAAATTAGAAAAAACATCGCCAAACATTACAAAGACATATGTTTAACATAAAAACTTGATTTAAACAATGGGTCATTTTTTTATGACAAATTCCCTTTAAAGGGATTCTGTCAGCACGATTTTGCATATAAAGGTAATGCCACTACTGGATTCAGCTGAGCATGTTGAATTCAAAAATGTTATTATTACAGTTCCTGGTAGTAGATTTAATGCTGAAAAAACGTTTTTTATAATGTGTCAATCACTCACATAAGGAGCCCAAGGGGATGTGCCTAGCCGCGTTCGAGCCCGGGCTCGCCAAGACAGTTGGAGCTCAGGACCGCCCACCTCATTAATATTCACTTCACTGCTTCCACCAGTGAAGCTCCGTCATCGTTGTAATCCCGCGCATGCGCAGTACCTTCTCTGAGGCCGATGCCCGCAGACCGCTTGAGGTACTGTGCCTGCGCGGGATTACAACGATGACGGAGCTTCACTGCTGGAAGCAGTGAAGTGAATATTAATGAGGTGGGCGGTCCTGGGCTCCAACTGTCTCGGCGAGCCCAGGCTCGAACGCGGCTGGGCACATCCCCTTGGGCTCCTTATGTGAGTGATTGACACATTATAAAAAACGTTTTTTCAGCATTAAATCTACTACCAGGAACTGTAATAATAACATTTTTGAATTCAACATGCTCAGCTGAATCCAGTAGTGGCATTACCTTTATATGCAAAATCGTGCTGACAGACTCCCTTTAACAGTGCCCTCCACAGTGCCCACCCTTTAACAATGACCTCCACAGCAGCCTGCCCGTCTCGATTTTTTTTTTTTTAATTTTGGACGATTCACGATTTAAATCTCGATTTTCTTATGTTATTAAAAATATTTAAAAAAAGACGATTGATTATTATTTTTTCTTTATATAAATAACTTTTCAACGTATAATTTTTCTTTATATAGTAACATAGTAACATAGTTTGTAAGGCCAAAAAAAAGACATCTGTCCATCCAGTTCGGCCTGTTATCCTGCAAGTTGATCCAGAGGAAGGCAAAAAACCCCTGTGAGGTAGAAGCCAATTTTCCTCACTTTAGGGGGAAAAATTCCTTCCCGACTCCAATCAGGCAATCAGAATTACTCCCTGGATCAACGACCTATCTCTAGTAACTATAACCTATAATATTATTACCCTCCAGAAATACATCCAGGCCCTTCTTGAACTCTTTTAGTGAACTTACCATCACCACCTCCTCAGGTAGAGAGTTCCATAGTCTCACTGCTCTTACCGTAAAGAATCCTCTTCTTTATTCTATAAATAACTTTTCAACATATATTCACAGCTTGTGCAAACATTTTTCATTTTCTTGAAGATCCGGTGGGTCTGAGGGCTGTATAATACACTGCAGTACACTGTATAGTGTACTGCAGTGTATTTTCTCATTGTAAGCCTGATCAGGCTCCTGCCTTTAGCAGGAGCTTGATCAGTCTTATCTCTACCAAGGCAAGCCGGACGAAAGCGTCCGGTTGCCATGGTAACCATAGGGACGCTGCCACAGCAGAGCAGCGTCCCGATGGGAGCTCTCTCCTGGCCACACCATCAGTGCGCTGCTGCAGCGCCCGATGGGAGAGGGAGGGAGCGGCCTCCCTGTTAACCCTTTCCATGCCGTGGTCCCTATGGACCGCGGCATGGAAGGGGTTAAATGGCCGACATCGCTGCCAGCAGCGATGTCGGCCATTTGAAGCAGAGTGTCAGCTGTATGCTGACACTCTGCTTCACCCTCGGCCATCCTGAAAACCAACCAGCTCGGCCATCCTGAAATGAGAGAGAGAGGGCGCGACACTGAGCGTGGGCCGGAGAGCTGCCTGCCGGGGGGCGGGGCCACGGAGGAGGGACACTGGCCAGGCCAGTACAGTGTGGCGGGCGCCATTTTAGGAAAATCGAATTCACGATTTTCCTTAAAAATTAAATCGTTAGGCTTTGAATTGGTGAATCGCCCAGCCCTAGTAGGCAGTGGTCCGGTTTTAGGCCGGACAGTCCAGCTGTCAGACTCCCTGTCCTCTGTCATGCGCAGGGTCTGGATGGACACAGGGATGTCCTTTTGAACAGCTCACTCTCAGCAGCAGCACTGTGCAGTCTGAGCATGAGCTGCAGGGAGAAAGTCACCCTTTCTCACACCCCTGCAGCTGACAGAAGTTGATTTTTACCTTCATTTTTTCAATACCTGTCGGCTGCGGAGTGGAAGGGGGTGTGACCTGACCTGATCAGGGCTTTTAGGTCCTTCTTTTGAGGGTGGCTTAAAGGAGTTATCTGAGTTATATTTATTGATGACCTATCCTCAGGATAGGTCATCAATATCAGATTGGCGGGGGTCCAACACCCGGCACCCCCGCTGATCAGCTGTTTGAAGAGGAGGCGTGCGCCGTGCCAGCGCTGCCTCCTCTTCATTGTTTACCTGCTCGCCGCAACATCCGCAGTGGTGAGCATCTTTAACCCCTTCAACCCCGGGCCTGTTTTCACCTTCGTGCCCAGGCCATTTTTTGCAAATCTGACATGTGTCACTTTATGTGGTAATAACTTTGGAACGCTTTTACTTATCCAGGCCATTCTGAGATTGTTTTCTCGTCACATATTGTGCTTCACGACAGTAGTAAATTTGGGGCAAAATATTTCATTTTTATTTATTAAAAAAACACATAATTTACCAAAAATTTGGAAAATTTGCAAATTTCCAAATTACAATTTCTCTAATTTCAAAATACACAGTAATACCTCCAAAAATAGTTAGTATTTTACATTCCCCATATGTCTACTTTATGTTGGCATCATTTAGTAAATGTCATTTTACTTTTTTAGGATGTTATAAGGCTTCTAAGATTTGAATCAAATCTTAAAATTTTAAGAAGATTTCCAAAACCCATTTTTTTTAATGACCAGTTCAGATATAAGGTTACTTTGTGGGGCTTATATAGTGGAAACTCCCCATAAATCACCCCATTTTGGAAACTACACCCCTCAAGCTATTCAAAACTGATTGTACTAACTTTGTTAACCCTTTATGTGTTCCATTGAGAATTGACGGAAAATTGGAATGAAATTTCAAAATTCCATTTTTTTTTAGCAGATTTTAAGTTTTAATCCAATTTCCATGAAACACATCAAGGGTTAACAACAAAAAAACCCACAAAATCTATTACCCCAATTCTGGAGTTTACAGAAACACCCCATATGTGCTCGTAGCCCAATGTACTGGCGCACAGTAGGTTTCACAGTGGAAGGAGCACCATATGGCTTTTGGAGAGCGAAATTAGCTGGAATAATAATTGGGAGCTATGTCGCACATGAAGACCCCCTGAGCTGGCCCTACAGTAGAAACCGCCCAAAAGTGACCCCATTTTGGAAAGAGCACCCCTTAAGGAATCTTTCAAGGTGTGTGGTGAGCACTTTGAGCTCAATGGTTTTTCCTAGAATTAGGATTCACGTGGAAGTGAAAATGAAAAATTCCAATTTTTTTACAAAGTTGCTATACACCCACATTTTTCACTTTCACAAAGGGTAACGGGACAAAATGCACCCCACATTTTAATCACCATTTCCCCCCGAATACGGCAACACCCCATATGTGCTTGTAGCCCAATGTACCGGCGCACAGCAGGCTTCACAGTGGAAGGAGCACCATATGGCTTTTGGAGAGCGAAATTAGCTGGAATAATAATTGGGAGCTATGTCGCACATGAAGACCCCCTGAGCTGGCCCTATAGTGGAAACCCCCCAAAAGTGACCCCATTTTGGAAAGAGCACCCCCGTACGAACATTTTAAGTGGTAGAAAGGGTATTTTTTTTACAAACTGGTGTCTCACAGAAGGCAGAAATGCAAGTAACAGCATTTCAAAGCACACATTTGTGAAAATGAAAAATTACAAGCAGACCCCAATTTTTCAGATTCACAAGGGGTTAAAGGAGAAAATGCACCACAAATGCATGTTCCCCATTCCCCCC
>ONZH01011889.1:0-30585 GCA_900303285.1 Rhinella marina
GTGCTGTACAGTAGCGTCAGTCTATAAAATATGTATTTTCTCTCAGTTATATGTATTACAGTCCAGTGAAAAATGGATTGGTTTGCGGTACAATAGCCTCCATTTAAAGACTACGTTTTTTCCCAGTTACATGTACTACAGTCCAGTGAAAAATTGAGTGGTTTGTGGTAAAATAGCCGCCATTTAAAGACTATGTTTTTTCTCAGTTATATGTACTACAGTCCAGTGAACAATTCTGTAGTGTGCTGTACAGCAGCGTCAGTCTATAAAATACGTTTTTTCTCAGTTATATGTACTCCAGTCCAGTGAACAATTATGTAGTGTACTGTACAGTAGCGTCAGTCTAGGGAATACATTTTTTCTCTCAGTTATATATCCTACAGTGCAGTGAACAATTATTTAGTGTGCTGTACAGTAGCATCAGTCTAGGTAATACGTTTTTTCTCTCAGTTATGTATACTACAGTGCAGTGAACAATTATTTAGTGTGCTGTACAGTAGCGTCAGTCTATAAAATACGTATTTTTTCTCAGTTATATGTATTACAGTCCAGGGAAAAATGGAGTGGTTTGCCATACAATAGCCTCCATTTAAAGACTACATTTTTTTCTCATTTATATATACTACAGTCCAGTGAAAAATTCTGTAGTGTGCTGTACAGCAGCGTCAGTCTATAAAATACGTATTTTCTCAGTTATATGTACTACAGTCCAGTGAAAAATGTAGTGGTTTGCGGTAACATAGCCTCCATTTAAAGACTACGTTTTTTCTCAGTTATATGTACTACAGTCCAGTGAAAAATGTAGTGGTTTGCGGTAAAATAGCCGCCATTTAAAGACTATGTTTTTTTCTCATTTCTATGTACTACAGTCCAGTGAACAATTCTGTAGTGTGCAGTATAGTAGCCACACTCTAGTGTTGACACCAACAAGTGACCAAGTTAGTTGAGGTAGCAGGTGAAGCACATAAAATTTTACACTGACACAGCATGGCGGTGAACCCAGAATGACCAAGTTAGTTGAGGTAGCAGGTGAAGCACATAAAATTTTACACTGATACAGCATGGCGGTGAACCCAGAGTGACCAAGTTACACTCAGGTAGCAGGTGCAGCACATAAAATTTTACACTGACACAGCATGGCGGTGAACCCAGAGTGACCAAGTTACACTCAGGTAGCAGGTGAAGCACATAAAATTTTACACTGACACAGCATGGCGGTGACACCACCAAAGCCTTGGTCAGACTGAGATTGCAGTCAGATAGCTGTAGGTGAGCCTCCCAAAAATTTGTTTTGGAGTGTCTGAAGTTGACCCTCCTAAAAAATTGTTTTGGAGTGTCTGTAGTTGACCCTCCTGTAAAATTGTTTTGGAGTGTCTGTAGTTGACCCTCCTGTAAAATTGTTTTTGAGTGTCTGTAGTTGACGCTCCTAAAAAATTTTAGGGCCTGTAGGTGGCCCTCCGTAAACATTGTTTGTAAAGAGCGCCAGTTGGCCCTCAGAAACATTGCCTGTTGGCTCAGCGTTTGTGTGCGAAGAGGAGGAGGAGTAGAGGATACATAAAGAATCTTCATGTTGAGCTGCTTTCCCCCGGTGGAGGTTTGCATTCCGGTGAAATCCAGGCTTTATTCATTTTAATAATCGTCAGTCTATCAGCGCTGTCAGTTGACAGGCGTGTATGCTTATCAGTGATGCAACCAGCTGCACTGAAGACCCGCTCTGACAAAACGCTAGCAGCAGGGCAGGCCAGCACCTCCACTGTACAGTGGCAGTTCGGGCAACGTGTCCAGCTTTGCAACCCAGTAGTTGTATGGAGCAGAATGATCACGCAGGATGTTAGTATGGTCAGCTAGGTACTCCCTCACCATCTTTCTGAACAGCTCCCCCCTACTGGGGGACGGCTGACATAGTCTTGCTGGGGTGCCATAAAACTGGCAAAGGCCTTGGAGAGTGTTCCACTGTCAGTGCTTGACAAGCTGCCTGCTCCCCTACTCTCCCCCGCTAGTTGGCCCACAGAACTACGTCCTCTGCCACTAGCGGTGTCAGATGGTGAGGATAGTTTCAGCTTGTGCACCAGGGACTGTTGATATTGATTCACTCTCATACTACTTTCCTCTACAGGAATGAGAGTGGAAAAGTTCTGCTTGTACCTGGGGTCCAGGAGGGTGAACACCCAGTAATCGGTGTTGTCAAAAATGCTTCTAACGTGAGGGTCACGGGAAAGGCAGCCTAACATGAAGTCAGCCATGTGCGCAAGAGTCCCAACATGCAAGAATTCCCTTTCCTCAATAGGCTGACTCTCCATTTCCTCCTCCTCCAACTCCTACTCTTCAGCCCATACACGCTCAACAGATAAGAAGGAATGAGCATAGGTACCCTCTTCAGTCTAGCCAACAGTCTCCTTCTCTTCCTCCTCTTCCTCCTCATCCTCCTCCTCCTCCAATACGCGCTGAGAAACAGACCTGAGGGTTCTCTGGCTATCAAGCAACGTATCTTCTTCCCCCATCTCCTGTGACAAGCGCAAAGCCTCTGACTTCATGCTGAGCAGTGAGTTTTTCAGCAGACAAAGCAGCAGGATGGTGACGCTGATAATGGCGGCATCGCCGCTGACCATCTGTGTTGACTCCTCAAAGTTGCTTAACACCTGACAGATATCAGACATCCACGTCCACTCCTCATTGTAGACTTGAAGAAGCTGACTAACCTGACTACCAGTTCTTGTGGAAGTTGTCATCTGGCAGTCTACAATCCCTCTGCGCTGTTGGTAAACCCTGGCTAACATGTGTAATGTGGAATTCCATTGTGTGGGCACGTCGCACAACAGTCGGTGAGCAGTCAGTTGTAAGCGCCGTTGCACTGCCCTGAGAGTGCCAGCATCTGTGGTTGACTTGCGGAAATGCGCCCAAATGCGTCGCACCTTGGTGAGCAAATCAGACAAATTGGGGTAGGTCTTGAGGAACCGCTGAACCACAAGATTGAACACGTGGGCCAGGCAGGTTTTATATGTAGTGTTTATATGGGTTGTTGTTTCTTTGGGAAATAGTATTGATGTATAATGACACATGTGTGAGCCTGCCGAGTTGCAGGTTACGCCCGTTGTCACACACAACCATGCCTGGTTTGAGTTTCAGTGGCACCAGCCAAAGATAGGTCTGCGCCGTGATGCCCTGTAACAGCTCTTAGGCGGTGTGCCTCTTGTCACCTAAGCTCAGCAGTTTCAGCACCGCCTGTTGGCACTTACCCACGGCAGTGCTGCTGCGCCTAGAGCTACCGACTGAAGGCGCCGTGCTCACAGATTGTATTTGAGAGTAGTAGGAGGAGGAGGGGTTGGAGGAAGAGGCATAATAAGTCTGAGAAACCTTGACCGAGGTAGGCCCCGCAATCCTCGGTGTGGGAAGCACATGAGCGGCCCCAGGGTCAGACTCAGTCCCAGCCTCCACCAAGTTAACCCAATGTGCCGTCAGTAAGATATACAGTAGTGTCCCTTCCCACCAGCACTTGTCCACGTGTCCGTGGTTAGGTGGACCTTCTCAGTAACTGCGTTGGTCAGAGCACAGATGATGTTCTCTGACACGTGCTGGTGTAGGGCTAGGACGGCACATCGGGAAAAATAGTGGCAGCTGGGGACCAAGTACCGAGGGACAGCCACCACCATCAGGTTGCGGAAAGCCTCAGTCTCTACCAGTCTATAGGGCAGCATCTCCAGGCTCAACAATTTGGAGATGTGGACGTTTAGGGCTTGTGCATGTGGGTGGCTGGAATTGTATTTGCGCTTGCGCTCAAATGTCTGCTGCAAAGACAGCTGAATGCTGCGCTGGGACACATTGGTGGAGGTTGTGGAGGATTGTGGAGGTGAAGGGGTGGTTGTAGGGCGGGAGGCGCTCGTGCCGGGGTCCTGGACGGGGGGTTGACTCGCCGAGCCAGCATGTGACACAGGGGAAGGGGCAGTAGTGTGACCCGCAGGAAGTGAACGGCCTTGGTTCCACTGAGTCGTGTGTTTAGCACTCATATGCCTGCGCATGCTGGTAGTGGTTAGGCTGGTAGTGGTGGCTCCCCTGCTGATCCTGGTGTGGCACAGGTTGCACACCACAGTCCGTCCATCATCCTCACTTTCTTTAAAAAACCTCCAGACTTGCGAACATCTAGGCCTCGGCACGGGAGCTTGACTCCGTGAAACAGTTGCTGATCTACCTGCTCTGGCCCTGATTCTCCCTCTGGCCACCCCACTGCCTCTTCCAACATGTTCTGGTGCTGCACTTGCCTCCCCCTCAGAAGCACTGTCTTGAGTTGGATTACCAACCCAGCTCGGGTCAGTCACCTCATCATCCACCAGCTCTTCCTCCGATTCCTCACTCTGATCCCCCCTCGGACTTACTGCCCTGACAACAACGTCACTGTCTGACAACCGTGTCTCATCATCATCATCCGACACCTCTTCACGCACTACTTGCACACTCTCATCACCCACAGACTGCAAAAGTTCTAAATTGTGGGCATCAGGACAGAGCAACTACTCAGGTTGCTGTTGAGCAGTGGTTTGTGTCTCTGGGTAGGGTCCTGAAAAGAGTTCCTGTGAGTATGCCGGATCTGAATCCATACTTTCCGGGGGGGGGGCAGGCTGGGGGGAAGGAGGTTGAGCTGGAGGAACCAGAGGTCTACTCCCTTGGCTAGCCTGGGTGGACTGCGTGGAAGACTGGGTGGTGGATAAATTACTGGACGCATTATCCGCTATCCACGTCATCACCTGTTCGCACTGTTGTGGTTCCAATAGTGGTGTACCACGTGACCCTGTAAGTTGCAAGATAAAGCTAGAGAGCGAAAATCTGCGGCGTTCCACTGCTCCCTCATCAATAGGTACTGTGTCACCCTGCCCAGGACCACGGCCTCTGCCCCCCTATATCACTTGGACGCCCACGTCCTCATCCTCGACCCTTAGCCCTTGGGTTCAACATTTGGTGTAATCACTAAACTGTAGAATTAATATCTGAGGCCAAAAACGTATTCTCTAGACTGCGGCTAGTGTAACACACACCACAGAATTTTTCACTGCACTGTATTAAATGTATCTGAGAGAAAAACGTTTCTCTAGACTACCGCTAGTGTACCGCACACCACACAATTTTTCACTGCACTGTAGGATATATGAATGAGAAAAAAAAATGTATATTTTATAGACTCCGGCTAGTGTGCAGCACATGACAGAATTTTTCACTGCACTGTATAATATATAACTGAGAGAAAAAACGTAGTCTTTAGACGGTGGCTATTGTACCGCAAACCACTCAATTTTTCACTGCACTGTATGATATATAACTGAGAGAATAAACGTATATTTTCTACACTCCGGCTAGTGTGCAGCACACGACAGAAGTTTTCACTGCACTGTATAATATATAACTGAGAGAAAAAACGTAGTCTTTAGACGGCAGCTATTGTACCGCAAACCACTCAATTTTTCACTGCACTGTATGATATATAACTGAGAGAAAAAACGTATATTTTCTACACTCCGGCTAGTGTGTAGCACACGACAGAATTTTTCACTGCACTGTAGTATATATAATTGAGAGAAAAAACGTAGTCTTTAGACGGCGTCTATTGTACCGCAAACCACTCAATTTTTCACTGCACTGTATGATATATAACTGAGAGAAAAAACGTATATTTTCTACACTCCGGCTAGTGTGCAGCACACGACAGAATTTTTCACTGCACTGTAGTATATATAATTGAGAGAAAAAACGTAGTCTTTAGACGGTGGCTATAGTACCGCAAACCACTCAATTTTTCACTGCACTGTATGATATATAACTGAGAGAAAAAAACGTATATTTTCTACACTCCGGCTAGAGTGCAGCACACGACAGAATTTTGCACTGCACTGTAGGATATATGAATGAGAGAAAAAACGTATATTTTGTAGACTCCGGCTAGTGTAACGCACACCACACAATTTTTCACTGGACTGTAGTATATATAAAAGTGATAGAAAAAAACATTTTTTCTATACTGCGGCTACTGTACCGCACACCATAGCATTGTTCACTGAACTGTAGTCACCGCCATGCTGTGTCAGGCTAAATTTTTGGGTGGTTCAGCTGCTATGTTAGTCTAACCAAGCCACTCTGGGGTTCACCGCCAAGCTGTAAACTGCAATCTCAGTCTTAACAAGTCATCCTGGGGTTCACCCCCATGCTGTAAACTCAGTGTGCGTGTTTGCCCATCTGGGATGGGGATAGCTGGGCACTGTGCTGGGAGAACTTTGTGTACGCTGTGTACTACTGCGTGGGTGCGGAGAGGGAGACGCTTATGCCTGTGTCCTGGGGCGGGGGATAGGACAGCAGTGCCAGCATGAGCAGTGGTGTCACCCGCAGGCGGCGATGGACCTTCATTGCACCTACTTGGGTGATTTACTAACATGTGATGGGCATGTGCCTTGCCCATCTTGGTCTGGTCAATTGTCTTGAGGGTCACCACCAGGCTGTTGCCCAGAATTTGGCGTAATTGTACGATTAGGCAGCCTCAGAGGCATCCATGCATGCTGCCCCTGCTGTTTCCTGTCCATTTCCGTGGTGTTTCCATAATTTTCTGAGGTTTCCAGGTTTTCACGCAACCTTCCCTGTGCAGAGCTTTGGTCCCCTGCAAAAAATGCTTGAGTCTCCCATTGACTTCAATGGGGTTCGTTATTCGAAACGAGCACCGAGCATCCGGAAAATTTCGACTAGAATAACGAGCACCCGAGCATTTTAGTGGTCGCTCTTCTCTACAAACTATACAACTGAATAAGAATTTAGTAGGATGGGAAAAAACAACAACATTTTTCCCTTATGGCATACTGGGGTAAATAATAGTAATTAAATATCAACAACTAAGGTTTACAACTGATCGGTGGGGGTCCCAGCGGTCAGATTCCCCCTTTGACTTGAGACATCCTCTATTCTGTGGGTAGGTGATAGGTTTAAATCTTGGGACAACCCCATAAAGGACCTTTTTTCCCCCACCTTTAAATACCAGCAGTTATATTATAATATAAAAGGCATGGTTATCTGAGAGTCCCTCGGTTCCTTCCTTCTTCCATTCCCTTGCTTCCTTCTTTCCTCCTTCTTTCCCTTCTCCCCTTAAATAAAATGCTACATTTACTGTAGAGTTTGTTATGGTCATGCAGCGCTACTCCAAAGCACCAGAACACAACAGCAATCTAAAAGACTCCATTATAGGGCAATGGAATCATTCGGGATTTTTATATAGGGAAGCCATGAAAGTAGTAAGAGGAAAGCCTTAAACTGAACGAAAACATACTGCAAATACTGTATGTATGTATTCTGCCTGACTGTGGCTGTAGAGTTACAGTTATTTTTATTAAAAAACTTTTTAACTCTCATTCTTACAAAAAATATGCAAAAAACATCAGTAACCATGGTTCATCTGAACCCAACCTTATCATGGAATGAAACAACATTTTAACAAAGCATGGTTTCACATCTGTTTCTTTATTATTTAGAATTAAATATCTTTTAGTGTCTTCTTCTTCCCTCCGTCTCTCCTCTTGCTCTCCATCTTCTTTCTCCTACACATCCTTTCCCTCTCTCGTCTCCTCACCTCCCTGTCATACTGTTTCCTCTCTAGCTTGGGCTGCCTGTTTCCCAGGCTGATCATTCAGTGAATAGATGCGTCAGGAGGCCGTCACATCTGACAAGCTAGAAATGCAGCCTTTGGACACCAGTCTGGAAGGTGCTTCACTGAAATCTATTAAATCTAGATACAGTTCTCCTCAAAACTGTCATAACATGTCAGCTGCTGCAGCTGGCACATCCAGCCAGTTAAACAAAGCTTTTTCTCCTCACCATCTCCTACTCCCCCACCCTGTATCTGCCTTTCTACAATTCCTTACTTAACTGTTTGTGTTCTGATATTATCCATTCCTCAGTGTTTCCTGAATTTTGCAAACTTAATTCTCCTCCCTATGAGTGAAATTCCCTCTTTATATTTCTCTCTCTTCATCTCTCATCATTTTTTTCTATTCACTTCTTCGCAGACAAGGATATTAATCTTTCCAACAATTGACAGCACATTTCTAGTTTCAGCTTATGTGTAGGTGAATTCTATGATCATTGTTAATAAGCTGACATTTCCTGCTTCAGTAATAGCTTTAACATTTTCTGTGCTGATTCAGTGGTTCTGGTTATCCATATTCGTTCTTCGTGCTATTGAATACTATTTCTGTCTACAGATAACGTTTATTGTAAACCATGGCCATGAGAATGCAGGTAGTACCATGAAAGAACAGCATAGGAAAATGGAATGATTTCTGCCGGCTGAAAAAATAGTCCATCAATCGAGCACAGAAAGACAAAAGAGCAAAGGTGGACTGTAGACCACAACTAATGTGGACAACTTCACAGTTACATTCTGCCATTGGTGGTTAGATCATGCTGCATAAGATCTATAGACATACAGTATCTAAATGCAATATTCATGGTGAGATGTTGTAGCTACATGAATCATAACTAGGGATGAGCGAACTTTTGAAAAGTTCGGTTCGGTTCGCTTCGGCGAACTTTCTTGAAGTTCGGATTCGTACGAACCGAACCTAAAACGAACCTTATACGAACGAATATACGCATATTTGAGAATCTACACTAATACGTACGCTAATGCGAACATTCCCGCACAAATAACGAACATACAGTCTAGCGTTGTCAAAGGTACGCTACTTAACTGAATATGTACGCATTTGATGTGCCGTTTTTATTTTAACCAGATTCGTCTTAAAAGTTCTTAAACGAATCTGGTTCGTTACGGTTCTGTTCGCTCGTCCGAACGAACGTTCGGACGAACGAAAATAATAACCCATCTCGGCCATTCTCCTCCCAAAAGGGTGGTTTGACACGAGGGTCACACCAGGATACAAGGGATTGTTGGAGTAATAAATAATCCCTTGTATCCTGGTCTATTCTGTGAAAACGGTACAGTTTTGATGTGCCTTTTTTATTTTAACCAGATTCGTCTTAAAAGTTCTTAAACGAATCTGGTTCGTTACGGTTCTGTTCGCTCGTCCGAACGAACGTTCGGACGAACGAAAATAATAACCCATCTCGGCCATTCTCCTCCCAAAAGGGTGGTTTGACACGAGGGTCACACCAGGATACAAGGGATTGTAGGAGTAATAAATAATCCCTTGTATCCTGGTCTATTCTGTGAAAACGGTACAGTTTTGATGTGCCGTTTTTATTTTAACCAGATTCGTCTTAAAAGTTCTTAAACGAATCTGGTTCGTTACGGTTCTGTTCGCTCGTCCGAACGAACGTTCGGACGAACGAAAATAATAACCCATCTCGGCCATTCTCCTCCCAAAAGGGTGGTTTGACACGAGGGTCACACCAGGATACAAGGGATTGTAGGAGTAATAAATAATCCCTTGTATCCTGGTCTATTCTGTGGAAAAAGTAAACTTTATTTACGAACCTGATTCATACGAACTTGACGAAAGTTCGGTTCGGGGACGAACCGAACGTTCGGTAAAGTTCGTAACGAATCTGGTTCGTTACGGTTCGGTTCGCTCATCCCTAATCATAACCATGCTGAACCTGGCAGCATAATAATTTACTGTGGTTCCAAACAGCTCACATACAGTGCTGCTTAGCAATGGATTAAGGTTGGTCAAGGTTGTGGGGACCATCCTGTGAGACAAAAATGTGCCTGGTAAGTTACTGGCTAAAATTAGCCTGTGGTCTACTCCTACTGGGCAACCGCGTGATCTCATCTAGATCTTCAATGCAATGGAGGTTCTAGGGCCTAGATCAGTTGTGGCGAACCTATGGGGCACCCGGACCATGGAAAAAGTCTATGGTATACCAATATGTCTCAGACGTTTTGTGTCATTCATCAGCGCAGGGCGCACTATGTACAGCACAGGCAGCGCACTGAATGTAGGCAGGCTAGTATAGCTAAATGATAAAGTTCATGGAAGATATACTATATTGGATTGTAGTATTCAGGGTAAATTGCCGTGTTGGCACTTTGCGATAAATAAGTAGATTTTGGGTTGCAGTTTGGAAACTCAGTCTCTAAAAGGTTTGCCATCACTGGCCTATATTCTTAATCTGTGGTACATGTACTTCAGGTGTGTACATGTCATGTCTCCATGGGGTTTTTACATGTCCCTAATGCTATGTATTATGATAGCAGTGGAGGTCATTTAAAGTAATTTACTTTAGTTAGGAATTACTTGGCTTAGAAACACTGCCATAGGGCATGTGTTTCCACTGATACTCATTTTGCCCTTTACTTGTAAAATTAATCATCTACCTTGTACTAGATGGAGAGCCACAGTCTTCTAACGTTATCTTCCAATGGACATGAATGGTAGCAGTGGTAAAAGTTCACAGGAGTTGCAGATCTTCTGGAATGACTCCAAACGACAAATCATCTTAAAGGAGCTTTCTGGTACATAGATATTGATGTCCTATCCTCATGATAGGCCATCATTATTTGATCAGTGGTACTTCGGCACTTCCACCAATCAGCTGCTTTAGGCAGCCACTGGTGTCGGAAATTATACAGTGGATGGAAAGCTCTGTCCACTATGTAGTTTCCAGCGATGATGTACTGCCGTTCAACCCCCATTCACTTCAATGAACTGCAGTACCCACAGTGGCTGGAATCTTGTGCTTCTGCTTCCATCCATTGTATTGCTTCTGGTGATGGCAGCTGTCTAAAACAGTTGATATTGATCTGATATTGATTTGATGCATAGGGCATCAATATTTAAGTACCATAAATCCCATTTAATAGTAACACAACATTGCAGAACAACCAGAAGGATGCAGCCTCAGATAAAGTATTTGTTTCTGAGTTAACGATAGGAAACAGAATTGTTAAAAGTGATAGAGCAGCAATACACATTCAGTACCATTAAAGAATAATGTCAATAAAGGACTTCTGTAATATGGCATTTGTACATTACCATACTCCATTTTTGATGTGTAATGCTCTATATACTTTCAGTTTCCATCCCTAAATATACATGCACTTGTTAATGTGATAATATCATGAGTTTATAGACAGAACCATATAGGCAGAACAATTCTTACTCTGAAAGTACTGAGGGGATCTTAGGAGATGTTCAGTGATATCTGGTGGCATCTGTTAGATTTAAATATTTCTTATTCATGATGTCTGGTGGAGATAAATGGTAGGTAATTAATTAATTGTGTTTGGTGGGAAGGTTAAATTGCATTCACTGGTGTCCAGTGGAGAAGAGAGTATAATATTTTTGATCGCTCTGAGTTAGAGGAGCAGGTTGGTCAGGTGGGATAGGTGTAGTTGCTATTATTTCTCTAGTGTAATTTTCTCTTGTGTTTGTCACAAATGTACATGTCTGGGCTCCAGTGGCGAGATCTCTAGCTTAGGCCCCTGGGGATGTGACAGTGTCCTTAGCACCAGATCCGTCTCCATTCAACATTCAAATGTTTGGGGTCCGCTATTATTTCCCAACTCGTGCAAGACTCGTGAATAACGTTGGAATGAGTTATTCAAGTTGAAAACAATTTTAAAATTGGGATCCGAAGTCAGCATCGATGCCCAGGTAACAGTAGGAACCAGTAGGAACCAGTAGGTACCGAAACCAACTTCAGGACTCAGTCTTAAAATTGCTTCGAAGTTGAAAAATTGATGTCTGAAGTTCAACAAAGTCTTGCGCGTCTTCAGAGATAACAGATTTGATGCTTGGCAGAGCCCATACATTTGAATGCTGTACAGGGACAGATCTCCATACAGCATTCAAACGAATATATGATCCGAAGCTCGCTTCGGTCAACAAAGTTCTGACAAATAGAGTGCAGAGTCAGGACCTATCAGGTTCTGATACTGGGACTATAAAAACCCCTTCCTGGCCTTATACCAGTGCCAGTGATAGTCACTGACTCACTAATTGTGTTCCTGGTTCCTGTTTGTGCATTTTTGGATTACTTGTGTTTTGAACATGGCTTGTCCTTATGACAACTCTTTTTCAGACGTATTGGAATTTAGCTTCTCTTCTGGTTCTGTTCTCAGCTTGGCATTTTGACCACTCTGTGTGTCTCAATTTGGTACTTAGTTGTCCTGCTGGTTCTGACCCATTTCTGTCTTTAAGTCTGTTTTTGTCCCTTGGTGTTGTTTGTCTCGCACCCTAGCAAAGTAGGGAACGTCGACCAGTTGTGGACTTGCTACTTAGAGCGTGAACTACAAGTAGGCAGGGAAATTGGGCGGGGTTCCAGTTAGGGCTCACTGTCTGTGTCCCTTCCTACCTAATGACATTAAAATGGAATTAAAGTGTCAAACTGTAAGGAATAAAAGAGGGTAAACTTACCCTCCCTCTTTGTTTGTAAATATGCATGGTATGTGGTACTCAGTAATGTTTTTGTGTATTTTCACCCTACATTCTTATCGATTGGTACATCACATGATTCTTGATCAGTCTTGATCCTGTTTTAAGTACTGAAAGTCAGTTTATCTATTCATTCCTATGAGAATGACATCAAGCCTTTCACAGGAATGAATGGTGAAAATTCTTAGTTATTAGTACTATGGGGGTTATTTACGGTCTAAAATACAAAAGAGTTGGCTTACATTCAGACCAGCGCTGGATACGCCGAAGTTATGTAGAGGCCGGCGCCAATGTCTATATAGTATACTGTTAGTAATTTGTAAACCTTGTGACCTTGTAATATGGGGCTGTTTTTTTTTTTTTGTTGAATCCTACATATAAGGAATAGAATAGAATATGTATAGAGTAGGGGTGCACAACTGCACAACAACTTTGCTGGTAGGGGGCCACAATGCCAGACTGAACCAATCCCAAAAGCTAAACATAGAGGGTAAAATTATATTACCAACTGAAGCTTTTATGGCATATCAATTGTTTATACCGTAAATGTCTGATAGGTCCAGGACTCCCATTTAAAGGAAGAATACATGGAAAAAAATGTGAACAACCCCCAGACACAAACAGGCATGTCTATGAATGGATGGTTGAGGGCCATGCATGTGGCTCCTGGGCAGCAGGTTGTGCACTACTGGTATACAGCAATAATTACTCAGTATCGTTCTGTAGTTCTTCATAACTTTATAAACCTCTTTTGAACATTATTTTCCTGTCAGCCCAGTGTGTGTAAAATCATTATCAGATCATTTTTAAAATAGATTTTTCTTACTTTAAATTAGCAGTAAAAGTTTTAGTTGTAATGTATGCTGTTGAAGATCTGTGATTAAACATAACAATACAATAATAACAGGCATAAAAATTAGCAGTAAAGATATATCTTTTATTATGCATATTTGTAGATTAAAAGTATCTCAAGACAAAAAGTATGAAAAATACATTATATCTGCTCTATCTAAATTAAAAACGAAGAAGTTAAGAGCAGCATTTAGTTACTTAAAGTTCTGCAAGTTCATCATAAAGTCAAGGACTTTGCACTTATGCACTTTGCAGATCAATAGCTTGAGTCTAAAATGTAACAAAAACCACAATCTAAGTATAGCTTATGTTCCAAGTATAGATAAAATAGTTCAAAACATACAGTAGCTTGTCTAATTTATCTAATATCTAATATCATGACAAAGCTGTATGCTATCAACTCAATGACACTACATTCCAATGATACAATAACTACTCAGTTGGTGGATGACTTACTTGAATTTTTGATTGCAGTGTTGCAGTGAGCCTATGATGTTGTAATGTGAGCCATTTTTTTCCAGTGTTTATGATTTTTGTGCAACTTTAAACCTAAAACTTTTATTTAGGGATGTTACTCTAGTTTTTGTATGTCACCCCCTACTTGAGTAAGATTGCTCCTTTTCTACCACTTTTTAAAAAAGTTGCAGTTAATTTTTTGCATACCAGATTTATCAACATAGCTAACCAATACCACTTTGTAACCACTTTTCAAAAGTGATGAGTTTGATGTAAACCTACAAAATGCAGCAACATTTTTGCACGAATCTGGCATGCTCCAAAAATTGTATCTTTTTAATGCCCATTTTTGGTGTAACAGGAATGATAACCTTAACCCCAATTAATTTAAATACTCTCAAGAAACATTTACCTATGAGATACATATACATATACGCAACTTTTTAATTCCACAATACTCAATTTAAACTGGCTAGCCCATCTGGGACATTGATAACATATCACAAGGATATGTCATCAATGTAGTAATAGGTGTGGGTCCCTGTTCCTATCATCAGAACGGGTCCCAAAGTGAATGGAGAGCAGACATGAATGTGGGTCCACCCTCCATTTCACTGATATAGGAGATCTATTTCCACCAGTCCCATAGCAGGGAATACAGTGCTGGCTGTGCTTGCGTGGTGCAATCTCTATTCACCACTATGGGACTTTCGAGAGTGCTTGCTTGGCTGCTTTTGGAACTCACAGAGATGAATAGATAAAACACTCCTTCATTTTGGGGGTCCTGTTCTGGAGATAGGAGTAGGTCCCAGAGGTGGCACCCGCACCTTTGTGATATTAATGGCATAACCTAGTGATGTGCAATGAATATCCCAGATGGGCTAACCCATTTAACTTTAAGCATATAAATGGAAATAAAAACATGTATTAAAAGAAATGTCCAAGAAAAATGTTGTCACAAGCACCAAAAAAATTTTGGAGTTTGTAACATTCACTAAGTTTATGGCTAAGAGTTGCACCTGATTTGTTATGGATGTGCACCAGTTTTCTTGCATATTATCCTGACATAACCGTATATCAGCCATAAAGTGACATAAAACAGTGTGCATAACTGAATCAAATGTATTATGTCACACATGCTAGTTCGTTAACCTTGTCATTCCTTTTATAAATTTTTTGTGCATACAGAAATATGTACTGTATGATGCTGCTGAAGAAGAAAACTGATATATACCCTACTCACAAAAAGTTAGGGATATTTGGCTTTGGGTTAAATTTATGGGAAATGTAAAAAGTTCATGCTACAGTGATATTATATCATGAATATATGATATTAAAGTAGAAGTATGCAACGACGATTTTCTTACACTTAACTACACTGATGTGAACGGTTTCGAATGGTCTGACACAACACTTGGGTGCCTCTCAATTCCCTTAAATGTGCCTGAAGTTGTGTGGCATTAATCATCTGGTTCTGAAGGGCATTGTTCACTATGAAGCAATCATGAGTGTGGGATGTGGCCAAAGGTCGTCCACTTCTATGGATTTCTGTGACTCTTCCAGCCTCTCTGTATCTCTTTTGCAACCTGCTGATGATACTGTGTGACACTCTAAACTCTCTGACCACTTCCATCTGAGAACATCCTGCTTGAAGCCTCACAAAGGCGAGGTACTGTTGATCAATTGTTAGGTGTTGTCTTGGTCTCATTATGTTGAAATGTGAACAGCATGATGAGAAGGACTGTTGAAATACCAATTCTAATTGAACCTGGAAATGTATTGGGCGATTCATGGAATAAACACCTGTTGTGAATTTTGCAGTTAAGATCCTTGTTAGAGAACAGAAAGTTGTGTAAAAATTACTGAAACAATGAACAGTTGGACATGTACATTTAAAATTATAGAGGAGGTCACATAACGTTCACCTGTGAATGTTAGAGTGCATTTTAGGTTTATCTTGAAATTTCACCCACAAGCCAAATATTCCTAACTTTTTGGGAGTAGTGTATAATCTATGTGCCCAAAGTGCTATATATCAACCAGTGCATGTAAAAATGTGTGGTCTTACCACATGCTTGAAATAAAATGTGAGCAAGGCGACCATTCTCTGGTCCAGAGTGGGTCGAGGAGAAACTGGACAGCTGTCCTGGTAACTCTGCCCATATGACTAGTGTCACACAAGGTTTTCCTCAAAAGCATAGCATCTTGATGTGGGATGGACAGACTTACCCCCATCTAACTCTGCCACATCATACGAAGAGGAGAACCCATGATATGTGTTTAACACACTCCTAGGATCTCCGATGCAAGCTAACCATATTTAGTTATATGTTTTGGATAGCAAAATATCTAAAGAAAGGGGGGGTAACTTCCTGGTCAGAAACAGAGACCAGTTATAGATATATATTTAGTTATAAGAATTACTCCACATAAAGTTTGTTAAGAGAATGATATATTATTACAGAGGTTATCTTACTATATGATAATTATGAATAATAAAATAATTGTGAATAATTAAATTAAATAATCGAAAGGCAAAATACTGTAAAGCCTTGTATTGATAGATGGCATATTCAGTATGTTAATCATGAGGAACAGTCAGGACAAAAAGAGATGAAGATGGTTAGTGATATAAAAAAGAAGATCAGAGCCACTGGTTGTCTAAAAGATTTGCCAAAAAAATTACCCATGCTATGAGTCATCATATCATAGGAAGCAACTAAAATATAATTGCTCATTTAAACTTGACGAATGGAACGTCTTAAGGTGGAAAATCCACCATGCTTCCTTTTAGAGTATTTTTTTGTTAAAATCACTTAGTCTCGTGGAAGAGTATAACTACTCAATTCAGGTCCCTATTGCGGGTCCCTATTATGTTGTGTAGTGGCAAGCTGTGTGTCCCTATCATTACAGATGTCACGAATGTGCTCCCCTATCCTCATGTGAAGGCATTTTATGGTTTTTCCTATATGTTCTAGACCACAATTGGAGATAGCTTTATACACCACACCTTTAGTGCAACAACCAAAAAAGCCTCTTAATCTGATATGTGCGTCTCGTCACTGAACTACTAAATGTCCGTCTCTGTTGTATGACCACGCAGGCCATGCACCATCTGCTACAGAAACATTCACAGCCCTGATATTGTAGCCATGTGGGTTCCTTTGGAACATCCTGAAAGTGCCTATGGACCAGCCCGTCCTTCAAGCTTCAACCTCTCCTAAATGTAATCTGTGGAGATGATGCAATGACATTACAGAGATCAGGATCTAATCTTAGCATTTCCCAATGTTGGACAGCAATTTGCCTAACCTCTTGTGAAGCCACATCAAAGGTGGAAAATAGTCCGATTTTCCCTGTTAATTCCTCTTCTTTTGGTTTGGTGTTTAGAAGTGTGGTCCGTTCACTCTGGTTCGCTCTTTGGTTTTAGTACTCTATCGTGATGCCTGAAATCTAACTCTAAGATTAGGCGCCTCCTTCACAGTCAAATGCACTGATCAAACTGGAATGCCACATTTGAGGGGTAGGATGTGGCTACTTTCCCATCTTAACAGCAAGTATATAGAAAACTATATCTCTTTGCTTAGTAGGGTGGCATTCATGGGGATGTTGAGTACATCCGGTTAGAGGATGATGTTTATCATATTCATATCTTGTGAAAAATATACCACTGGTTGAACAGCAAATGTTTTTGTATTGCAAAAAATATGTGTTTAACATCAGTGAGCCTGAAAATGAATAAGGCATTAGGGCAAAGTAATATGTTGTATACTGCAACTGATAAAATAACTAGGAAGGCCTATAAACATTTTTGTACAGAATCTTACATTATATTATTATATTTTTTACTTTTTAGTAAACATAGCTTGTTTGAAATCTTTTCAATGCTATTAAAATAATTAATGTAGCAGAAGTTTTAAATGGAACCTGTCACGTTGGTGCCAGAGTTGAAAACAGTATGTTATAGAGCTGATATATAAAGTGCCTTGAAAATATAGTTATACCCATTGAACATTTCCACATTTTTTCAAGTTACACCCACAAGCTTAAATTTATTTTATTGGGGTTTTATGTGATAGATGAACACAAAGTATCAAGTATGTGTGTCGTGAAAAGAAAATGATACATGGTTTTCAAAATTTTTGATAAATAAAAATCTGAAAAGTGTGACGTGCATTTGTATTCAGCACCCTGAACTCTGATAGCCCTAAATAAAATCCAGTGTGATCAACTGCCTTTAGAAGTCACCTAATTAGTAAACAGAGTCCACCTGTGTGCAATTTATTCTATAACTGCAGCTGTATTGTGAAGACCCCAGAGGTTTGTTAGTGAACATTACTGATTAAACCCTTCTGTAACGAACCACTTTTCACCTTAAATAACAGACTGATTTCTAACATGTGTCACTTTTTGTGGTAATAGCTTTAGAAAGCTGTTTCTTATCCAAGCCATTCTGACAATGTTTTCTCGTGACACATTGTACTTCATATAAGTGATAAATTTGAGTCAATATGTTTTACCTTTATTTTCTAAAAAGGTATAATAACTATGAATTTCTCTGCATTTATGGCAGATAGTGATACCTCACAAATAGTTATTACTTTACATTTTCAATGTACATTTTACAATGTTTATATTTTCCTTATGTTGACATCATTTTGTAAATATAATTTAATCTTTTAGGAAGTTAGAAGGCTTAGAATTTTAGAAGCAATTTTTAAAATATTCAAGAAAATTTCCAAAACCATTTTTAAGCACCAGTTCAGTTATAAAGTGATTTTGAGGGCTTACATAATGAAAACCACCCATAAAAACCCCTCTATAGAAACCACACCCCTCAAATTATTCAAAACTGATCTTACAAACTTTGTTAACCCTTTAGGTGTTCCACAAGAATTAAAGTAAATGGAGGTGAAATTTGAAAATTTCATTTTTTTTGTAGATTTTTTATGCTACTGCTTTTTTTTCCTTGCAACACAGGAGGGGTTAACAGAAAAATAAACCTCAATATACGTTACTCTGATTCTGCAGTCTACAGAAGTATGTCATATGTTGTGGTAAACTGCTGTTGGGGCACATGTCAGTGGTCAGAAGGAAAGGAGCACCATATGGTTTTTGGAGGCAGACTTTGCTAGAATGGTTTTTGGGCACCATTTTGTATTTGACGAAACCCTGACGTACCCCTACAGTGGAAACCCTCAAAAAGTGACCACATTTTAGAAATCACACCCCTTAAAGAATATATTAAGTTGTGCACTGAGCACGTTGACCCCATAAGTGTTTTACGGAATTTGGTAACACTTGGCTGTGAAAATGAAAAGTTTAATTTCTTACCAATAAAATGTTGTTTTAGCCCCAAATTTTTCATTTTCACAAGGGGTAACAGGAGAAAAAGCACCCCATAATTTGTTACTTACTTTCTCCTGAATACAGCAAAACCCTATATGTAGTGGTAAACTGAAGTGCAGATTTTGATGGATTGATTTACAGGTGCCATTGGTTTTTATTTTTTGAGTGATTGTCTTATGTGGGGGTTCATTTCTTGCAAGATGAGGTGACGTTTTCATTGGTATCATTTTGGGGTATATATGACTTTTTGATCACTTGAGGTGACAAAAAAATTACTGTTCTGGCATAGTTTTATTTTTTTTTATTTTTACAACATTTAGCTACCAGAGTATATCATGGGATATTTTTATGTAGCAGGTTGTTATGGACACGGCGATACCTATTGTGTCTATTATTTTTGTTAAGTTTTACATGGTTAAAACATTTTTGAACAGAATAAAATCTTTTTGTGTTCTGAAAGCCATAATTTTTTTTTAATTTTTCTCGCAATCTTAGGTAGGGTCTCATTTTTTGTGGGAGGAGATGACGGTTTGATTGTTACCATTTTAGAGTACATATGACTTTTTGATCACCTAGTATTAACATTTTTGTGAATCAAGGTGACAAAAAATGACTGTTTTGGCACGGTTTTTATTTTTATTTTTTTACTACATTCACTTGAGGGGGCATACCATGTGATATTTTTTATAAAGCAGGTTGTTACAGGCACGGCAATACCCAATTTGTTTATTATTTTTATTTTTGTTAAGTTTTTAATAGTAAAAGCATTTTTGAAAAGAAAAATATCTTGTTTTTGTGTTGCCATTTTCTGAGAGCCGTATATTTTATTTTTTGACAGATTGAGGCAAGGTAACCAACAATGGCTGTTTTGGAATGGTTTCTTGTTTTTTTTTTAATGGCGTTCACCTGATTTATAGAGCGGGTGGAGATGGACGCTGCGATACCTAATATGTCTACTTTCCTTTTTTTTTACCTATTTTTGACAATTTTTTAAATATTATAATTACAGGAAAAGGGTGTTTTTTTACTTGATAATTGTATTTTTTATTATGTAAAACATTTTTTTAACTTTTTATTTTTGTCCCACAGCGAGACTTCAATTTTTGGGGGTCTTATCCCCTGTACAGTGAATTACAATACATCTGTATTGTAATGCATTGGCTGTAAGTGTTTTCATCAATGCCGGTGCATATAGCAGGGGCTAACAAAAACAGCTGGAACCCTGCTGCTGATTAGGCAAGCACCATGAAAACCAAGGAACACACCAGACAGGTCAGGGATAAACTTGTGGAGAAGTGTAAACAAGGGTAAGGTTAATAAAATTATCTTAAGCTCTAAACATCTCACGCAGCACTGTTCAATCCATCATCCGACGGAATATGGCAGAACTGCAAACCTACCAAGACATAGCATACCACCAAAATTGACAGCCACAAATCTGGCCTTTATGGAGGAGTGGCAAGAACAAAACCATTTTTGAAAGCCACAGGAAGTCTCATTTGCAGTTTACTACAAGCCATGTAGAGGACACATCAAACATGTGGAAGAAGGTGCTCTGGTCAGATCAGACCAAAGTTAGCCTTTTTTGACCAAAATACAAAATGTTATGTGTGGTGGAAAACTAACACTGCATATCATCCTGGACACACCATCCTCACCGTGAAACATGGTGGTGGCAGCATCATGCTGTGGGGATGTGTGTCTTCAGCAGGGACAGGGAAGTGATGGGACTAAATACAGGGCAATCCTGGGGGAAAACCTGGTAGAGGCTGCAAAAGACTTGAGACTGGGGCGGAGGTTCACCTTCCAGCAGGACAAAGACCCTAAACATACAGCAAGAGCTACAGAGGAATTTAGATCAAAGTATATTCATGAAAATATACCTCATCAAGAGAATGCCAAGAGTGTGCAAAGCAGTAATCAAAGCAAAAGGTGGCTACTTTGAAGAACCTAGAATATAAGACATATTTTCAGTTGTTTCACACTTTTTTGTTAAGTATATAATTCCACGTGTTAATTCATAGTTTTGATGCCTTTGGTGTGAATCTACAATTTTCATAGTCATGAAAATACAGAAAACTCTTTGAATGAGAAGGTGTGTCCAAACTTTTGGTCTGTACTGTATGTTCACGTGTGTTTAGAATGGCCCAGTCAAAGTACAGACCTAAATCCCATTAAGAATCTGTGGCAAGTAGAGATGAGCGAATCATCCAAAATTCGCTTTGGCGAATAATCAACGAATTTCTGACAAGATTCATTCGTAATACAAATTTATTCGGTCGAATTTGCGTTAAAAAATAATCGTTGTTTTATGAACATTCCTACACAAATTACGAACATACAGTCAGTGATACGTAAGCAATACGCAATACGTAAGCATTAGCGTACAAAGTACGTACGAATCCTTAGTGTACTATTGACTCGCGATTGCGTCGTACGCACGAGGCTAGGCCGCGGCGTACAGTCTTTAGAGGCAGTCCATACGAGCTGGAAAAGTAAGGTGCTAGCTATTCGGCTAAGTGCATAATTTACTAAAAAACACCATACAATAACTGAATAATAGGACACATTGCAGTATCTGAAAAAGAATACACACAATGGGCTAAAGTGCTTGTACGTTGCAGAACCTGTAAAACATTATTGCTAAACTACAGAAAAGATATGATTATGCAAACATTTTAGTGCAATCAATTTCACATTTGCAAGCATAATAGGCTCAGATATATGTTTGAGTCTCTCTCCGTGGCTGCTTGGCATGCTAAAACACCGGAACACAGTCCAAAATTCAATTGTAATCCACGTGAGGTAATTTTGTAATACAAACAGGTAACATGTAATCCACATGGATAATATAAAATAGCAGCAAATAGAGAACCCTCTTTGCAAAGGGGGCTCCCAAATAACCTAAGAAGGGGAGAAAAAGGAAAATAGGTGCGCTTAGGTGCAGCTGGGAATTTTCGGCAGAATGGGGGGGGGGAATCCTGATAAGCCATGTCCATCTGGGTGAAAGTCAAACAGGGGGCAATACAAACTAAACAAACAAAACAAGTGCCAACTAGCTCTCACCCGTCAGGTGCAGTCCATGTTGTGGCTCTCATAGGTCCTCCAGAGGTGTCCTTTAAATCACTCAGCCAGTAGAAGGGTTCTTCAGATGAGGGACCTGAAGTCCTCCTTGCTTGAACTGCTACTGAATGACATCAGAGGACGCTCCTGCCTCTTGTAGACCAAGCTGGCTGCCGTGGTGGAGCTCCATTTCCCTCTTCTGCCAGAAGTCGGACTTGACCGGGTCCAGGTGGTGGTCAGACTGGTGAGCGCTGCAGCCACTTGCGACTTCACTTTTCCGGATACTCCTGCCGGAACAGCAGGGGTAAGCACTTCTGGCTGCAGCGGTTCAGGCAAGGTTGCATCCAGGGAAGAACCGCCAGCTCCCCTAGCTGCTGCTGAGTTCATTTTCCAGGGTAGTTGGTACTGGTGGATCACTGTGGACTGGAAAGTAAACGATGATGTCATCAGCTGACCCAGCTGAAAGGACTGTGATGGTGGTGGTGGTGGCAGTCCAGGGATCAGAGGCTTCGGCTGTGGCTTCTCTCCTGGTGGTTCCTCCGGCCAAACTTCTGGTGGTGATGTAGGGACCAGGGGCTTAGATAATAAGGTAACCCTGGTAGCAAATGGGCCTTTCAGGGATGCCATGGGGGTATATACCAGCTGATCCCCCACATACAGGCTGTGATGGGGTTGGGGCAGGTATGGCCGTTTCACTGACCTGCGGCCCACAAAGTACTCCTTGCCATCCTCGTCATTCGCCAGGAAGCCAGAACCTCGCTCCACTGAAAACCATAGGACGGTTCCCTTATGCCGCTCCAGTGTAGGGTGTCCCAGGCTCGGATGGTCCAGTACTTGGATGACCCAGTCCTCCACCGCATTCTTGTAGTCCCATAGGGTCTGGGCGTGGGCCGTCACTCATGCAGGCACAATGGGATTCTGCCGCATGGAAGGTGTTGTTGTTGCTCTCTTCCTGGGCGGCGAAGTGGATGCTGGCAAGGCGAATATCGAGTCAGGAGCCGGTGAGACTGTCTTGCACAATTGTGATGCTATGATCTCTGGAGCAGGCGGTGGTTCGGGGTACTCATTTTCAAAGACCATTTCCCGCCACTTTGGTCACAGTTGCTTCGCCATGCTGTGGTATCTTGTTCACCACTGGCTTGAACTGGAGAGGAGGACGGTGTAATGAGGGAGGAGTCTTCACTCCCCATACACGCAAATAGTTAGTTCCCGGTGGGCCTGGCTGGTTTTTCCTGCTTCTGAGGGGGGAGTATCTTCGCTTTTCTGCTCTTGAGGAGGCGTATCATCATTTTCCAGCTTCGGGGGGCCGGGTGGGGGGTGGGGCAAGAAGAATGCGTACGTTCTGTACGTTCCATACGTAGCATTTGTGTTCATAATTTTAAGAACATTTCCGAATAATAAGAAGCGAATCTGAAAAAATCCGGATTCGCTTTGGAGTTGGAAAAATGGAGGATTCGATATGAATCTACGAAGTGTCGAATAGATTCGCTCATCTCTAGTGGCAAGGCTTGAAAATTTCTGTTTACAGACGATCTCCATCCAAGTTTGAGCTATTTTGCAAAGAAGAATATGCAAAAATGTCAGCCTCTAGAACTGCAAAGCAGGTAGAGACATACCCCAAAAGACTTACAGCTGTAAATGCAGTGAAAAATGGTCCTACAGGGTGGTTGCATACAAATGCACACCTCATCTTCCAGATTTTTATTTATGAAACATTTTGAAAACCATGTATCATTTCTTTTTCACTTCACACATACTTGTTGTTCTATCACATAAAATCCAAATAAAATACATTTTCGTTTGTTGGTGTAACTTGAAAAAATGTGGAAATGTTCAAGGGGTATGAATACTTTTTGAAGGCAATGTAGTTTTGTGGGGAAAGATACAATATAACTTGTATTTCATTCATTTATGTTCCTGCTAGAGAAGAGTGAACTTGTCACGGTTTGGTTCAGGTTCAGCGAAATTTTGAAAAATTCAGGCCAAACCAGATTGGCTCCAATTGCCCTGGAAATTGGTTTATAACACCCTAGTCACCCAGGAATCATTTTTAGGAAAACATGTTATCTCTTTTCATTTATTTTCTTAATGATTTTTTGCTTCCCCCCCCTCCCCAAGCTCTTGAATGCAAAGACTGCAATAGTAAATTATGTCGGAGTGACACTGAGTTAACCCATGTTTTATGTTGTTAACAAACAACATGTTTAAAAACACACTGTGCCGTCACATGTGATGGGATAAAAAATTTTAAAAAATAGCAGCTTGTTGGGGGACCAAACATCCAAAAGTTATCCCTTGATGGGGGATAATGTTAATTGTCAGAAGAAAAGTGGCTTAGCAGCGAGGAGTAGCAGCTGAGGTGGCGGCAGCATTATAGAGGCAGCAGCAGTCATACAGAACATGTTGGTAGGCAGGAAGAAGCAGTAGCATGATGGAGACAGCAGCAGCCATACGGACCTTATGGTAGACACGCAATAGCAGTGGCAGGATGGCAGCAGCACCATGATGGAAAAAGCAGCAGCAGCCATACAGAACATGATGGCAGGCAAGATGGCAGACAGGCAAACAGCAACAGTGGCAAGATGGGGCAGGTGGGAATGAAGCTTGCACACCAGCAAATTGCTGGATGTGTAGAGTTGGTTCCTGGCCATGCATTCCATTATCAATGGCTGATGATGGAGTGGAGGAGAAGGTGGAGTCTGAGTTAGAGAGGCAGAAATTGAAGATGTGAAAGACACCGTACTACCTGTGGATGTGACCTGGCTGCTGCAAGGGAGACTGGGAGAAGGAGGGAACTAATGTTGCAGTAGCTGGCTACCACTTTGACTTTCCCATGGGATGGGGTGATGCCGCTTTATGTTCTTCAATAGAACTGTGGAGCCTACATTTGTGTTTGACTTCCTATGACTTATTTGGTTCTTGCAGAGCTTGCACAAGGCAATGTATCTGTCTTCCGGCAGCGTGGAGAAAAACTGCCAGACGGGAGATACTTGCACAGAGCTAGAGACAACCAAGCTTGGCTTATTTTTGGCACTTTTTGGGCATAACCTCACAACAGTATCAACACCATCACCAGATCCTGAAGCAGACATGGCCCTGGCTACTCTTTGGGAAGTACATCAGCTCTGCTCTTTATTGCTGCTGCTATCACCATCCTCCTCTGATGTTGCCTCCTCAGCACCCTGTTTTGCTCCTAAGTCCTGTCCAACATACAATCATCATCAGAGACCTCACCCTTCCTGCCACTTTTATCAGCCTCCTCCCTTGCTCTGCATTTGCCCTGACTGACATTGTTGCTGCCCCTCAGTAGTGTCACTGTTACCACCAACAACACAGCTATTGCATGAGGTCTTCAGACTCCTCCTGAACCTCCTTGTCCAGGCAGTACAAATGCTGACTGCTCTCACACAAGTTGTTAACAGGAAGACCTTCTTGACAATCTGCTGTAGGCTATGGTGGGAATTTCTTGCCACTTTTTAGTTAAAAGAAAGGTGTCCCACGAGGATGGGGCCACATAAACAGAGAGAACACCACTAAAAGTCTAATCTATGGCTGCAAGGAGGAGGAGTAGGAGGAATTCTGTGACCCCTGGCTCCATGGTACGGTCAGACTCAGAAGTCATCTCCACGTCATTCTGCTGCAACTGAGAGTAGGAGTGAGCCACCCATCCACAATCTCATCTCCCTTCTCCTCAGTGATAATGTTGCATCTTTCTGAAGCCAGGGACAACTGAAGCCTATTTGCAGTGTCTAACTCCTTATCAGTAGCAGGGTCCATTATACGTATGGGTATTTGCAGTATGTTATTTCATTATATGCAAGTATAGAGCTGTAATTCTGTCTAACAGGATGTTTACTTCCTGCACCATAGTTACATCTACTCACCCCAGGTGGTGCTAGCACGATATATATATATAACAAGGTGTGGCAGAGCACTGCAGGTTGAGTCAGTAAGTCAGTCAAGTGTGTGCAGGGTCAGCAGCAGTGAGAGAAGTGCAGCAAGGGCAGCACATGTTTAGCCCCGAGCTAAGGAAGCTGCCTCAGGCATCAGACCCACAGAAGTCAGATGCCTTAGCCAGATTGAAGAGGGACAGATAAAGGAAGTGGGGGACCAAAGCTAGGTGTACCTGCTGTACCTGAAGTAAGCTGACATTGAGCTACTCCTCTGAATTGTGCGCAAACCAAGTAAGCCTGAACAGAATAATCCCAGTGTGTTCAGAGAGTATAACGTGAGCTTAGTGGAGATGAGAGTGTTACTTCAGCCTATTGACTCCATTAGCAACCATTGTGAGACGGGAGTTATCCTACGGTGCCTATTTAAAGCCTGCAGTGAAGTACAAGCTGTGTGCAGAGCTGCATTCCTCTATGGACAGTGTGGACATGTGGACATATGTACAATGGCCATGTGAAGCAGTCTTTTGATGTATACTCCACACCTGGAAGATAGCCAGAAGTTACAAAAGCCTGAGTGTAATCTATACCTTACCAAGAGCCTGTGTAATGTGCCTTGTATGGATTACAACTACCTCTGCCATGTCAATGAACTTGTACATCTACCTCAAGGTAACTGATTACCAGTAAATATTCTAGTTATTTTATATAAACTGACTCCTCTTCATTTCTACACCTCATTTGCACCCAAGGATACTGGCGTCACAAACCTCAGGGACCCTACCTTCCCTGCGCCTAAAATTTGTACCATCAAAGGCACCTGAACCGACATCTGGAGGAGATCCCTAAACACCAGAGTGTGCCCCGAAGGAATCCAGTGCTCTCCTTCCCAACACTGCCCAGGGAGGTGCAAAAACGTGAGTACTAACTACTAGGTTATCAGGCTGCCACACTCACACATTGCCCCTGCTGTCCTGGTCGCTGCATACTAATACTACTACTTCTGAGTGGAATGCTGGTGCTGCTACTACCCACATTTTAGCTCTGGGTCTTTCATTTGGAATCCTTCTGTATTCCTAAATGTACACAGTCACAAAATATGGAACGGTTTGCAAATATGTTTTCTGGAACTTAAAGACAGGAAGACAATACAATGTCCATCCCTTTCCACAAACACAGTAAAGATGCTGCTACTGACAATTGATTTAGCAAATAATGCAATATCAGCACCACTAACAGATTTGGCCCTAATGTCTTTTGTGTGTTAAAATATAAAATATAAAATGTGAAACACAAGTTGCAACCCATTTCCCCCATCCCCCCCAATCAATACTTGAACTGTCTGGAGATGCACCAACACAGATTTTAGACTTGTATTTCATGTTATCACCATCGCTATACTGGGTATTGTAAGATACACTAATATACTATTTTACAAAACTTAAATGAATAATAAAAAAAAAAAGAACTGTCTGGAGGTGCACCGACATGGATTTCAGCCTAGTGTTTCACTTTATCATTCAGATATAACCATCCTTTACCCTGTGTATTGTAAGACACATTAACATGCGATTTTCCCAAACTTAAAAGAAAAAAAATGAAGTGCCTTAAGATGCATCAACATGGATTTTGGCCTTCTGTTTCACATTATCACTCAGACTTGTATAAACTGCTACCCTTTGTATTGTAAGACACACTAATATGCTATTTTCCCAAACTTAATAAAAATTAAATAAGAAGTGCCTAGAGATGCACCAACACAGATTTCAGCCTGTTGTTTCACATTATGGTATAAACCGCTACTCTATGTATTGTAAGGCATTCATTTGAACTGCCTGGAGATGCATCGATGGATTTCGGACTAGTATTTTACTTCACTCAAAGATATAACCGTCTGCTACCCTGTGTATTTTGAGACTAATATGCTATTTTCTCAAACTTTAACCCCTTGCCGCAAAATCACGTACATGTACGTGAGCGAATGCGGCTTCTTGCCGCATCCTCACGTGCATGTACGTTATGTGATCGGGTGGGTGCAGGAGCTGCACCCGCCCGATCAGCAGCATGGGCCTGGCTGTTACCGATAGCTGGGCCCCTACTGCATCCGCCAACATTGCTGTGTGCGGTGATGCCGGCGGATTAACCCTTCACACGCCGCTGTCAGCGCTGACCGCGGCATGTGTAGGGTCTGCAGAGGGAGGGAGCTCCCTCTGACTCCATCGGCCTCCCGTGCTGCGCTGGCAGGGGGCCGATGGTTGCCATGGCAGGTCCGATGCCTTACAAAGGCATTGGAGTCTGCCATGTACGGAAGCCTAGGAGAGCCAGCCTGCAGGCTGGGTCTCCTAGGCAACCTGTCAGCGTCTTACTGTGTAAGACGCTGACAGTTCAATTCAGTACAATACAGTAAGCATTGTACTGAATTGAAACAGGGATCAAACCCTGAAAATGTGAAGTCCCACAGTGGGACAAATGTAAAAAGTAAAAAAAAGCGGAAAAAGTGTTTTTTATAATAAAAAAAAAATAAAGTTTCAAGTAAAAAAAACAAAAAACACCCCTCACCATAAAATAATGTTTAAAAAATAAAAAACAAACATATTAGGTATCACCGCATCCGTAACAAAGTACTCTATAAAAATATCACATAATCTACCACCTCAGGTGAACGCCGTAAAAAAAAAAAAAACTGAGCAAAAATGACATTTTTTGGTCACCTTACATCACAAAAATAATAATTCCAAGCGATCAAAAATACATATGTACCCCAAAATAGTACCAATCAAACTGTCATCTCTTCCCGCCAAAAATGAGACCCTACCTAAGACAATCGCCCAAAAGATAAAAAAAATATGGCTGTCAGAAAATGGAGACACTAAAACATGATTTCTTTTTCTTCAAAAATGCTTTTATTGTGTAAAACTGAAATACATGTAAAAAGAGTGTACATGTTAGGTATCACCACATCCGTAATAACCTGCTCTATAAAAATATCATATGATCTATGCCCTCAGGTGAACGCCGTAAAAAAAAACTGCGCCAAAAATGCAATTTTTTTCGTCACCTTTATCACAAAAAGTTTAATTCCAAGCGATCAAAAAGTCATACACACCCCAAAATAGTACCAATCAAACCGTCATCTCTTCCCGCTAAAAATAATACCCTACCTAAGACAATTGTAAAAAAAAAAAAAAAATATATATATATATATATATATGGCTTTCAGAAAATAGAGACACTAAAACATGATTTTTTTCCCTTCAAAAATGCTTCTAGTGTGTAAAACTGAAATAATAAAAAAAATAGACATGTTAGGTATTGCCACATCCATAACAACCTTCTTTATAAAAATATCAAATGGCCTAACCCCTCAGGTGAACACCGTAAAAAAAAAAAAAAAAATTTGTCACCATACATCACAAAAAGTGTAATTCCAAGCGATCAAAATGACATATGTACCCCAAAATAGTACAAATCAAACCATTGTCTCTTCCCGCAAGAAATGAGACCCTACCTTAGACAATCTCCCAAAAGATAAAAAAATATTGCTTTCAAAAAATGGAGACACTAAAACATGATTTCTTTTTCTTCAAAAATGCTTTTATTGGGTGAAACTGAAATAAATGTCAAAAAGTAGACATCTTAGGTATCTCCACATCCGTAATGACTTACTCTACAAAAAATATTATATGACTTACCCCCTAAGGTGAACACCATAAAAAAATAAAAATTGTGCAAAAAATGCTATTTTTTTATCACCTTTCATCACAAAAACTGTTATAACAAGCGATCAAAAAGTCATATGCAATCCAAAATAGTACAAATCAAACCGTCATCTCTTTCTGCAAAAAGTGAGCCCCTACATAAGATAATCGTTCAAAAAATAAAAAAAATATAACTTTCAGAAAATGGAGATGCTAAAACATGATTTTTTTTTCAAAAATGCTTTTAATGTGTAAAACTAAAATACATTAAAAAAGTAGACATATTAGGTATCGCCACATCCGTAAAAACCTTCTCTATAAAAATATCACATGATCTAACCCCTAAGGTGAATTTCATTAAAAAATAAATAAATAAATAAATAAATAAATAAATAAAAACTCTGCCAACACAACCAATTTTTTGGTCACTTTGCCACATAAAGTTTGATATTGAGAGATCAAAAAGATCATATGTACCCAAAAATGCTACTATAAAAACTTCAACTCTTTCCACAAAAAATGAGCCCCTACACAAAACGATCGGCAGAAAAATAAAAGAAATGTAGCTTTCAGACAATTAAGACACAAAAACATAATTTTTGTTTTAAAAAATGCTTTATTGTGTAAAACTAAAACAACAAGAAAAAATACACATATTTGGTATTGTCACGTCTGTATCAACCTGTTCTATAAAAGCAACACATGATCAATCCTGTCAGGAGAACTCTGTAAAAAGCAAAAAATAAAAACTGTGCCACAACAGACATTTTTTTGTTACCTTGCCTCACAAAAAGCGTAATATTGAGCAATCAAAAATCATATGTACCCCAAAATAGTACCAATAAAACTGTCACCTCATCTTGTAGTTTACAAAATGGGGTCACTTTTTGGGAGTTTCTAGGGGTGCATCAGGGG
>ONZH01011890.1:0-19696 GCA_900303285.1 Rhinella marina
GCGAATACTCAAGTGTTTGGGCATCACTACAAACAAATTCCTCTGCTAGCTCCTGGGATTCTTCCGGCACATCTGAAAAAAGGACCCGAAAAGAGCTCCTGGGAAGGGTCAATGGTGGGATGACTCTGTTGGCCAGGTGTGGAGGAAGGAGGGTCAGAGTGAGACTGTGTGGATGACTGGCTGGTGGACAACTGTGTGGAAGCGCTATCGGCTATCCATTGCACCACCTGTTCAACCTGATCAGGCCTCAACAGCGGTGTAACCCGCCCCCTGCTTAACTGTCCCATAAAGGCAGGGATTCTGGATGAGTGGGATCCTGGCTGACCCTCACCAGCACGCATTGTATCCCCACTGGCTTCAACAAGGCCACCAACAGCATTTCCGTGCCACCGTCCTCGTCCACGTCCGATTCCGCTAGCCCCCCTCCGCATTTATTTTTCTTTGGTTACAATATTTTGCCTTCACAGCCGTGTACTAACAGTTCAGACGGTGTGTATTAACACCACGTATATACAATTATTTTGCAAGAGAACGCACAGTACAGGTGCCAATGAAAAGGCCTATTTTTTTTATATTTCTAGGTACACAGCCGTGTACTAACAGATCAGACGGTGTGTATTAACACCACGTATATACAATTATTTTGCAAGAGAACGCAAAGTACAGGTGCCAATGAAAAGGCTTTTTTTTTTTTTTTATATTTCTAGGTACACAGCCGTGTACTAACAGATCAGACGGTGTGTATGAACACTACGTATATAAAATTATTTTGCCAAGAGAACGCACAGTACAGGTGCCAATGAAAAGGCCTATTTTTTTATATTTCTAGGTACACAGTCGTGTACTAACAGATTCAGACAGTGGTATTAACACCACGTATATAAAATTATTTTGCAAGAGAACGCACAGTACAGGTGCCAATGAAAAGGCCTACTTTTTTTATATTTCTAAGGTACACAGCCGTGTACTAACAGTTCAGACGGTGGGTATTAACACCACGTATATACAATTATTTTGCAAGAGAACGCAAATTACAGGTGCCAATGAAAAGGCTTTTTTTTTTTTATATTTTTAGGTACACAGCCGTGTACTAACAGATCAGACGGTGTGTATGAACAGTACGTATATAAAATTATTTTGCAAGAGAACGCACAGTACAGGTGCCAATGAAAAGGCCTATTTTTTTTATATTTCTAGGTACACAGTCGTGTACTAACAGATCAGACAGTGGGTATTAACACCACGTATATAAAATTATTTTGCAGAGAACGCACAGTACAGGTGCCAATGAAAAGGCCTTTTTTTTATATTTCTAGGTACACAGCCCGTGTACTAACAGATCAGACGGTGGGTATTAACACCGCGTATATAAAATTATTTTGCAAGAGAACGCACAGTACAGGTGCCAATGAAAAGGCCTATTTTTTTTATATTTCTAGGTACACAGCCGTGTACTAACAGATCAGACGGTGGGTATTAACACCACGTATATAAAATTATTTGCAAGAGAAGCACAGTACAGGTGCCAAAGAAAATGCCTTTTTTTTATTTCTAGGTACACAGCCGTGTACTAACAGGTCAGACGGTGGGTATTTACACCTGGTATACAAAAGGGTATTGCAGGCACACAGAACCCAGAACACTAGAGCCAAATAAACTTGTATTAAAAAAAAAAAAAATTCACAGCCGTTACACTGCCAGATCAGATGGTGCATATTACACACTAGGTATATAACAGGGTTTTGCAGCCAAAAAGAACGCAGAACAGTAGTGCCAAATATAGTTTTGTATGTAGCAGAGCACCTAATACACCACTAATGCCTCTCTCTGTCCCTACTCCAGCAGCTATCCCTGAATACAGCAGCCGTTCTCTGCAGAGTGTATATTGTAGTAAAGCTATCACTGTACTGCACTATAGTAGCCCTGATAAGGGCTTTTAATCACGCTCCTGCCTGTCCAACAGCTAAACCTATCTGTCCCTTCTCCAGCCTCTGTCCCTGACCAAGTTCACGCAGCATATGCGAACGAGCAGGAAGAGCTGAGTTTTTAATATTCGAGGTCACATGGTTTTTCCAGCCAATCCATGTAGACGCCGTTTTCGCGCTGCCAGCGTGCTCCGCGGGCCTGTCATACCCCCCCTGCATGTTGATTGGTGGAAAAAGAGCGCCAGGAATGTGGGAGGGGAAACGAATTCTAAGTGCGCCATCGCCGTTATACTCGATTGAAATCAAGTATGCCGAATAGCGTAGTATTTGATCGAATACCGCTCGATCGAACACTACTCGCTCATCTCTAATTCTTACCCTGCCTGTAATGATATCTGTGTATAGATCCACCATTCACAGTAAACAATTGTAAAGCTTATATATAGAAGTCAATGAGATCCCCTCCTGACCATTCTGTTTATTGTCCATGTGGCTGCCATAAAGCAATTTTCTTAATACTTTCTAAACGCTTTTAAGAACAACTCAGGCAAAATGGCTGCCCCTATAATCATCTGTAGGAAATAGAATTTAAAAAAAATCTGTAATCAGAAACTAAAAAAAAACTAGGATACATGTTGCTATCTGGTTTTAATTGGCAGATACAAGTTTTGGTGACACATTTCCTTTAAGCTTGGTGGTCACCATATTGTAGATTTGATTTCCTGTTCTTTGCCGAAAGGAGTAAAAACTGATATGGTCTTCTAATTCCATGAGCTATACCAGAAGTGTTAAAAAATTACATTATCCATATTTATCCCACTGCTAGTACATTAGTTAATGCTTTATTTTTTTAAGAAAGATTCATGAAATGAATATATGGATGGATAAGATTCATATTTTTGCCGTCAAAAATTAAATGGTCAAGAGAATTTGCATATATTTACTTGACTTTGCATGATTTGTGTTCATTGAGAATGTAATTCTTTTAATGATGTGCCCATTAATCTTTTTTATAAGGTTCAAGGTAGAAATATTAAAGATTAATGAGACATCAATTCTCGATTTTAAACCATTTAAAAAAAAACATTAATTCCAATGATCTGTGCACAAAAGTTAATATTATTTGACCTTCTATGGGGTAATTGGATCATCAAATGTCAATGTTTGTCAACGAAAATTAGTAACATCTAGCTTTTATTTATTTCATAAAAAACTAATATTCACATAAAGGAAATTAATATTACAATCTTGATATTCTATAATGAATATTTGGGTTTTCTGTTCTATATGTTGATAATCTATAATCAAAATAGGATTCTGGATAATATGTTTACACAGGCTTAATGAATATTGTAAGGCTTTAGGAGGTAATGCGTGACACTGGGATTAAAAAAAACACACACCATGTGTCTTACTTCACCCTCTCAAGCCTTCTCTTTGCATAACACAGCATGTTAGTAATGCCCAGGATGTTTAAAATGAGGCTGACAGTGTTTACCTCCTTCTTTGCCTACTTTCATGTTCTGACTGATCTATTCCCTGTCTGTCCCTTTTCATATGGCCTATAACAAGGGACAGACAAAGGACAAAAAAGAATGGGGCTCACAACTTTTTACCCAAGACTATAATCCAGGCTAACACTGCAATTCCAAACTGAGGGTATGCAATCCTTTTTTGCTAAATAATATCACTGCAAGGTAGGGAGTTGCTTAAAAAATATATAAAAAAATAAACTTTATTACACTTATCACGTTTTAAAATCACTCTGTGTGGTAAGGGGAAGCCAGGATCATTAGCATTAATGAGTCTCATGTACCCAGACTGATCACTGGCTATGGTTACTAGGTACACTAACCAATTGTAGAATGGTGAGAATGGGCGCTGTTCAAATTGACAGTACCCAGCTTGCGTCCCGAACTCCCATCCGACACCATGACACCAAGCTTCTTATTTTCACTTTGTAACATGCGTAGCCAACATTTTAGGAAAACCTGATTAATTACCACGAAGTGAGAGGAAAAAGGATTTGCTGCAAATTTAAGTTTTCCTAAACTTTGGATCAAATTCCACTTCAAATGCTTTGCCCAACACTATAGCCGAATCATAAAGCTTCTAATATACGCCTTTTGGGCGTTCCACAGTATATGTGGATCCAAGATGAAATCTTTATTATGTGAGAAAATCTCTATCAATTCTCTTTGTAATTTGTTCTTGTGTAGAGGATGAGACACAACATATGAGTTGCATTTCCATAAATATGTAGAGGTAGAATTATGTTGTTTGAATATAGACAATGTTATGGCTTTGTTGTCAGACCATTTTATTTGTTCAGAAGGTTGCTAGCAGTGAAAAAAGCAATAAGTCTTTGTCCACAATACATATGTCTATCCTTGAATAACTGTTATGAGCTTGTGAGAAAATGGAGTAATCTCTTTTAGTGGTATGTAAAATTCACCTAACATCAAAAAGTTCTTCTCTCAAATAGAGTTTCTGTAATATTTGGAAGAAGTCTCCATGCTGGGAAGAGGAGTCCACAGTGACTCCTGAGACTGCATTAAAGTCTCCACAAATTAAAAGTTTTCCTTTCTTGTATTTTGGAGTTTACTCTAGATACCTTGCTAAAAAACAAATCTCTCCCCTTCTAGGTACATATAGCGAGACCAGTGTGTATACTTCATTGTTAAAGGAACATACCAAAATAATAAAGTGCCCATTGTTATCAGCCACCTCCTGGATTAGTTGGAAAGCCACATCGTTTTTACAGCCAACAGAACTACTATGGACTTGTCTGGGAAGCTAGGATGTTTAATAGAAAAGGTATACTTTTTGTGATGTGTTTTTCTTGGGAACACAATATATCACATTGTAAAAGACTAGTTTTCATCATATTCTTGAGTGTGCATTCAGTGACTGCAGCTTCTGAGGCTGATAAGTTAGCAAAAGCATCTGATCCGCAAATGGCTGGTAAGTCATTAGGTAATGGGTCACCCAGCTCTGATGGACTGTCTGTTTCTGACTGCAGTTTGGGTCACCTATTCAAAGGGCTACCCATCATGGAAGAAGTCGGCGACGAAGCTTGTAAGCATCTTACAGAATAGCTACTTTCTGGGAGTTCCTGCTCTTGGTGTTTTACCATAAGAGGTGTGGGGAGGCAAGACAGGAGAAGTTGGTGTGTAATGGACCTTCTTTGGTGGCTCTGCTTTTATGTGCAGGAGACAAGCTCCTAGTTCTCAATGTGTTGAGAGAAGGTTTTGAGGACTTAGCCTGTGATGCCGTCTTGATGCATCTTGGAGAGGGCTCACTCCCTAGGGAAAGTAGAAATCCAGCAGTTTGCCAGGTTTTTCTTCTGAGCATATTGTACAGTACATTTCCCAGTAACTAGCAAGCTGTGGATGTGGTAGAAATTGCTTGTTGCTGCTCAGTACTTGCACAGTTAAGGAATCAAGCCACCATATAGCTCAGCAGCTAGGTCACTCACCTATAAGACAACCTTTTTAAGCGAGGACTGCACTGAGACTGTCAGGGCTGGGATACACAGATAAGGGGTAGTGATCCCTAAGCTTAATCCCAACCCCTTTCCCTGCCTATTGCCCGCTCAGGCTAACCCCTGAGCCGACAACCAGAAGACTGAAAATACACTAACAAAAGTGCGGGGGATGGGAAGACAAACAAGACAGACAAACAAGAACCAAATGGGTAGTCAGGTAGCCGCATCAAAACCAGGAGAGTACGTCAGGAACCAAATCAGCAAGCAGAGAAAAGTAGTCAAAAACACGCCAAGGGTCAAAGAACATAAAGAGTAGAATGTCAAACCAGGTAGTAGCAAGGAAACTCCAAACACTGGCAGCTAGGTAAAAGTTAGAGGGCCTTAAATACCTAGCAGACCCCACCCAACCAGCTGACTGGGAGGAGAAGCAAGGAACAAAAACTTAACTCATGAGATACCAATGAACAGAAAATAAAAAGACACTATATTGCTTGCGTTTTCCGGCGACCAGTAACAGGTCGCGAGCGAGAGTGCGCACCAGCCACGTCCCTGGCACTTATGACCGTTGCACGCGTCCCCTGCCTGGGACGCGCATCCACAGCCAGAGACCGCCGGCTGGAGGAGGAGCCTGCCGAAATAGCGGACGAAGCCTGACCCCGGGCAACCACCTCGCCACCAGAGTCAGGGGCAGGACCAGCAGAACGGGTGCAATGACTGCCGGTCCTGACAGAGACTATTTCTAGTGCTACAGATTGTATTATTTACTTTCATTTTTTTAAACTGTAGCCCAAAGGAACACATTGAGCCGAATAAAATGTTATGAGCTGTAGCTGTCATAACTCAAACAAAAACAGTCAGCAGTACTACGGAAAGTACTAGTGCAGCCTTACCCTGGCCAAACATTTTAGATAACTGTAGGCCAAATGCTGAAAACAGTTATCCATCCTGACACACCCATCACACAGGCATTCTTGACTAAGGCCTCTTTCACACTAGCGGCAGTCCGGATCCGGCAGGTGAAGGGTGCCGTCGGATCCGGACTGCCGCGGGGACATGTGTGGGGCCGGAACCGCGTTTCGGCCCCACACATGTCACACAGTACCATATGCAGACATACACACACATACACATACATACTTACTTACATACTCCAGGCAGGCAGGCCGCACGTCTTCACGCTGGGCGCTGTAGGGAATCGTCATAGCGGCGCACCTCCTGGGCATGAAGACGTGCGGCCTGCCTGCCTGGAGTATGTAAGTATGTATGTGTTTGTGTGTATGTCTGTATGTGTGTGTATGTCTGTATGTATGTCTGTATGTATGTCTGTATGTGTAGGTGACGGATCCGTCCTGAACTCCTTTGAAAGTCAATGGAGGGTGGATCCGTTTACCATTGTGGTCACAGCAGATGGATCCGTCCCCATTGACTTGCATTGGGGTCATTCCGGATCCGTCTTAGTGTGGATGCCTGGACCGGAGAGAAAACCACAGCATGCTGCGGTTTGTTCTCCGGTCTGAAGACGGAACGGAATGCTTTCAGGAGCATTCTGTTGTCTTCAGTTCAGTTTTGTCCCCACTGACAATGAATGGGGACAAAACTGAAGCGTTTTTTTCCGGTATTGAGCCCCTATGACGGAACTCAATACCGGAATTTAAAAACGCTAGTGTGAAAGTAGCCTTAGCTGAGCATGTCTGTGTTCTCGGTAAATAGAGCGAAATAAGCCACTGCCAGACACCCTTGGAAACAAAGATTGATCATGTTTAAATTCAAAATGCCTGTATCACAGGGAGCCGGCGACGTATGCAGCAGGTGTCCCCGTTCCCATGGAGGTCAGGGATCGGGGATTACCTGACAGCATACACCTTCTCCCTACTTGCGTACAGGGAGCCAGGCAAACCCGACAGTTTACGCTTCCCAGCGTATGTTCGCTCCCTACTGACGTAGAGAAGGCGGGGTGAACTCGGCAGCATACACTTCCTGGTGCGGCCCGCCCCTTAGTGACGTACAGGCAAGGCAGGTGAGCACAGGTGTGGATAGGCCCGCGCTCACCTGCGGACAGTCAGTATTGGGATCATGTGACACTTCGTCTATTCACTGGCAGGTTGCCTGTGATTGGTCTTATTTCCATTACCTGCGATTTGTTAACTACTGAGACTGGTGTGTTTAGACTTCAGCTTGTGTATTTCACTTTGTCCTTCTCTCGTCCTCTTGTACTTCATTATCTCTTGGCTTTTAACCTCTGCATATGTTTTGACTCTGCTCTTGTTTGTTCCCCTAGCATTGACGTGACTTCCTGGTTTGACCATGGCTTGGAGACATTTGTATTCTGTGTGTTCTGTCTTTTGTCTATTGTTTTCTCCCATTGTTCCCCCTCCCTGTACGCCCCAGCACGTATCTAGGCTAAGGACTGTCGTCTAGTTGTATGCCATTGCCTAGGATGGGCCATGCAAGTAGGCACTGTCAGTGGTAGGGTTGAGCTCATGGCTGCACATATCCCTGAATTTGTGACAGCCTGACTTTTGTGTTCTCCAATGTTTCCCTACAATTAGGGGAGAGTTGAGACACCATTGTAAAGATTAGATGATTGTCCAATCCCACTGAAATTGATAGATTGATGTTTATCTAATGTGTGTAGTCAGCTTTGACCTTAACCTTTTCTTATTATTTTTCTTTCCCTCATCTTAATCAATGGCAAATATAACTAAGCTAATTTATAAATATGCAAAATACATTACTGCCCAATCATTTTAGTTGTTTATTGTAAGAATACAGTGAAACACAATTTCATATGTGTTTAGCATGCAACACTTTAAATATAACGAAATGAAAATGGAAACAGCCATTATCTTTTGTCCCCATAAAGCAAAAATAGCTAAGTGGTAGCAGGTGTTTGGAAAAACAATGATTTTAAAGCGGTAATTTAAAAAATTGGATTTGCTTTTAATTACATCATCACAATTGGATACAAAGGGTGAATATGATGGGCTCTGACAGAAAAATAGCTTTTAAAAAAGGAAGCATGCACAATAATGCTTTAGAGATGCATAGGGATAAAATGGATGGAGGGAAGTATCACAACTGATCTCCTGTAAGTGCTCTCAACATTAGCTTTTCTAAAATAAAGTGAGGTGAAGTATCTTCTTATAACAACATTTAATGGAAAAAAGAAGCCAGATAAAATGCAGTTCAAATTAACCTCTAATGAGTTTTTTCAAGTGAAAGGCCTATTGTATTAAAAATAATAAGTTTATATAATAATTTTAGGACAGCTCGTACATCCATGTCAATAAAGAGGAAGCCTTGAGTTGCAGAGGCAAATTTATGGCATCATAAGCTGCTGTTGGAGCAATCCACTTTCTTCTAGCCTCATAATTGCAGAAAGGGGATTTTAGAATTTGTCATGTTAGTACAAGCAGCTCTTAAAACACACTACATAACTAAATACTCTATGTGCAGCATATGGTTAGCCTGTGAGTGATATATACCACTGTATGGCATCCTTCACAAGCATCCATTAAACGCACATATCACGGGTTTTCAATAATGTTTCATGACATATCTCAGAAATGAGCAAATTGAATCCAACAAAGTGGAATTTGATTTGAATTTCAGGATACATTTGTTTTGCTGTGTCACCTAATTTCCTCATGATTTGTGGTAGCAAATTGATTTCACCTGAAATAGCAAAAAACAAACAAACAAAAAAAAATCATACTTACCTTCTCCATTTGCTTGCAACGGCCAGCCGCTGCTATCTTAATTGAAGATCTCAGCCAAAATCGCGAATGTGGTCACGTATTACGTCACCGCGTCAGCCGGTATGACATCATCTTGGGTAGCGCGAGATTTTAAACAAAATCTTCAAGCAAGATGGCAGCAGCTGGCACGTTGCGAGCAAATGAAAGCGCTTCCATTTACTCACGACGTGCCAGATGCCGCCATCTTGCTTGAAGATTTTGCTCAAAATCTCGTGCTACCCAAGATGATGTCATACCGGCTGACGTGGTAAGTATGATTTAATTTCTTTTCTGTTAATTTTATACTGTATAATTACTCTCAGATGTTGCAATCATGTATGAACACGGCATCTGAGGGGTACAATGATGGGGAGCGGCGCTATCGCTGCTCCCTGTCATTTCACCTGCTACTTTATAAAAATACACTTCATGATGAAGTAATTTGTCACAACAAAATGTTTTTGTAAAATTCGGCGAAGCAGCCGAATCGAATTTTACAAAAGTTTGCTCATCTCTAATGTATCTCTTATAAATATGCCATTATACCTAGTTGGTGATAGGTTAAGAGCTATATCATGAAACGTTATTGACAAGCTTTTTTAAAATGCATTCCAAGCACGTGACCAAGAACCTACAGTGTTATTACAGTTCCATGTGAACAAGACCTAGTACAGTTCATAGAAAAAATCCATAAAACAAAATATTGCCAGATTTAATTTCCGTGTGATCCGAATGGTTATTGCCTTGTTGTTCTTTTTTCAGCAATATGCAGACAGAGTATGACAAACATATTGAAGTGGAAAATTGTTTAACATGCTGTGACTGTTATGTAATTGACATTCTGTCTAAGAATTTATGCCGTTGAATAAAGCTTTTCTTTCTAGTTATGGGTCATTCACTACATTGCTTTGTGAATTTATGTTATCACTGGTTTATTTATTTGGATTCTTAAGGTCATTGTACATTTTAGCTTTGCAGAATATTCCCGTGATTAAAATGTGCCCTTTCTCAACATTTCAAAATAAAAGTACAGGTTATTTTACTGTGAGAATCAAGCTTATTTAATTGAAAGCAACATTTTGGCTAATCTTGGAGTATTTTTTAATGATCCCTCCCCAACCATATTTTGTTACTTTCTCTGTGGCCTCCATTCACGCCATCCAATCCACCTGCTTACATTGTGCATCTTTCAGAGATGACCAGGCAGCTCTCAATGAGTGAGTTATGCCTCACTGCTTCTGTTCTCTGTTGTGTTTGATATAGAATATGAGGGTTTGGCACTGGCAAAAGTACATATGCAATACCATCTGTCGGTTATATTTACATGCCTCTCTTTAATGTAGTGCATTTGTATCCATTAAGGGCACACATTGTCTGAGGTCTTAGAAGGCACCCATCATGTAGACCATACCTTAAAGGGTTCCTGTCATTAAAATTTATCATATTAAACAGAATGACATTTCCAATGCGAAAATGTCATCTCATGCTTAATATGTAAATTATTTTATTCTCTGCTGCCCCGTTTTGTAGAAAAAGTAACTTTTATTATATGTAAATTAGCCTCCTAGAAGCAGGGGGGCGGTGACCCTGCTCCTAGAGTCGCCATTTTGCCCACTTTCTTTTTCTTGATTGACAGGGCCAGGCAGCTCGCTCCATCCGCTGCTGGTCCTGTCCGATCCTAATCCTGCAACTGCGGCACGCGTCCTTCGTTCGGCGCAGGCGCAGTGAGTGTAGCAGGCTCCCAGCTTCTTCACTGCTCCTATGTCGACTTCTCTTCCGGGTGTACTCTGACGTAGCGGGCACAGGTGCAGTGAGGAAGCCGGGAGCCTGCTATACTCACTGCGCCTGCGTTGAACGAAGGACGCACGGTGCAGGATTAGGATCAGACAGGGCTGGCAGCGGATGGAGCAAGCTGTCTGGCCCTGTCAATCAAGAAAATGAAGGTGGGCAAAACGGCGCCTCTAGGAGCAGGGTTACCGCTCCCCCTGCTCCTAGGAGGCTAATTTACATATAATAAAAGTTACTTTTTCTACAAAATGGGGCAGCAGAATATAAAATAATTTACATATTAAGCATGAGATGACATTTTCGCATTGGAAATGTCATTCTGTTTAATATGGTAAATGTTAATGACAGAAACCCTTTAAGTTATCTATGATGTTAAAATGTTTTCTACTCTTACAAATGAAGCAGAACGTGGTGGTTTCATTTCTTTAACATCTACCAGCCACTTTCTTTCCATAGGTGTCCTTGTTCTCTGTCACAAAACAATAGCACCTAATATACGTAACATGTTCATAGCATGTCAATATTAAGAATTTCTGGGATTGCACACTTTTCAGTCTGTCTATATGTGCATTTTCCCAAGCATTCTCCTTTGGGTCAATCTTTAGACAAAGGTCCATGATGTCTTTACATACCTTGGACCCTTCCTCTGTTTTTTTTTTCTTCACTGACAATATAATATGTATGCTACAACTTGAAATTACACAAACATATTTCATTAGAGTAATCAAAGTTGACACATACATCACATCCAGGGTTGCCATAAGGGCCATATAAGTGGTACTGCTGTCAGGGGTCCAGGCAAATGAGTTGAAGAAGCATCCCAGCCTCACATATCTGCTCCCAAATGCCGCCTAGTCTTGTTATAAGGCTCTTTTATCAATGTGAAACAATGTGGCTCATTTAGTTTATAATATGAATGTATGTGATACTAGAGAAGCCTCAATTTGTATTTTGCTTAATCATTCTACAAAGAAAATACGTAGCATCCAAGGGATCTTATGCTAGAAAAGAATTATGTAGGCCACCATGGTGACATGTACTGGCTGTATGTCATTTATCTAACCTGTTCACCATGACACACTTCCCTGGAGGAGCTCCCTCAGACAGGCTCTGTGGGAGGAGCAGCTGCAAAGTGAAAGTAAATATCCCAGCATGCACTGCAGCAAGCATGTATAGAGGAGCAGTCATATGACCTCCCTTCCCACCTGTGTTCCCTTAGCCCCTTAATGACCAGGCCATTTTGCACCTTCGTGACCAGACTTATTTTTGAAAATCTGACATGTATCACTCTATGTAGTGATAACTTTGAAACACTTTTACTTATCCAAGCCATTCTGAGATTGTTTTCTCGTGACACATTGTACTTCATGACAGTCATAAATTTGAGTCAATATATGTCACCTTTATTTATGAAAAAATCCCAACTTTACAAAAAAATTTGAAAAATTCACAATTTTCAAAATTTCAATTTCTCTGCTTTTAAAATTGAAAGTGATATCTCATAAAATATTTATTATTTAACATTCCCCATATGTCTAAATATGTTTGCATCATTTTGTAAATGTCATTTTATTTTTTTGGGACGTTAGAAGGCTTAGAATTTTAGAGGCAATTCTTAAATTTTTTAAGAAAATTTACAAAACCCACTTTTTAAGGACCAGTTCAGGTCTGAAGTCACTTTGTGGGGCTCACATAGTAGAACCCCCCATAAATGATCCCATTTTGGAAACTACACCCCTCAAGTTACTTAACACTGATTTTATAAGCTTTGTTAGCCCTTTAGGTATTCCACAAGAATTAAAGGAAAATGGAGATGAAATTTCTAAATTTTACTTTTTTGGCAGATTTACCATTTTAGTCCATTTTTTCTTTAACACATCTAAGGTTAACAGCCAAACAAAATTCAAATATTTATTACCCTGATTCTGCGGTTTACAGAAACACCCCTCAAGCGGTAGTAAACTGCTGTATGGGCGCATGGCAGGGCGCAGAAGGAAATGAGTCAGATTTTGCTGGACTGGTTTTTAGACACCATGTCCCATTTGAAGCTCCTCAGATGCACCCTATAGTACAAACAATCAAAAAGTGACCCCATTTTGGAAACTACGGGATAAGATGACAGTTTTTTGGTACTATTTTGGGGTACATATGATTTTTAATCGCTCTATATTATTTTTTTTGGGAGGCAAGGTAACCGAAGAATGGATGTTTTGGTACTGTATTTCTTTTTTGTTTTTTATAATGTTCATCTGACAGGTTAGATCATGTGGTACTTTTATAGAGCAGGTTGTTACGGACGCGATGATATCAAATATGTCTACTTTCTTTGTTTGTTTGTTTCAGTTTCACATAATAAAGCATTTTTGAGAAAAAATATGTTTTTGTGTCTCCATTTTCTGAATGCCATATCTTTTTTATTTTTCTTCTGATTGTGTTGTGTAGGGGCTCATTTTTTGCAGGAAGAGTTGACATTTTTATTGGTACCATTTTTGGTAAATATGATTTTTTTTATTATTCATTATTACACTTTTTGGGGCAAGGCGACCCAAAAATTGGTAATTTTGGCACAGCTTTTATTTATTCATTTTTACTGCGTTCACCTGAGGGGTTAGGTCATGTGAGATTTTTGTAGAGCAGGTTGTTACGGACGTGGCGATACCGAACATGTATACTTTTTTTATTCATTTAAGGTTTACACAATAATATAATTTTTGAAACAAAAAAAATCATGTTTTAGTGTCTTTATAGTTTGAGAGCTGTAGTTTTTTTATTTTTTGGGCGATTGTCTCAGGAAGGGGCTAATTTTTTGCGGGATGATATGACGGTTAGATTGGTACTATTTTTGGGGGAATACGCCTTTTTGATCGCTTGGTATTACGCTTTTTGTGATGTAAGGTGACAAAAAATGACTTTTTTTGACATAGTTTTTATTTTATTTTTTTTACTGTGTTTATCTGAGGGGTTAGTTCATGTGAGATTTTTGTAGAGCAGGTTGTTACGGACATGGCGATACCCAACATGTGTACTTTTTTTATTTATTTAAGGTTTACACAATAATATCATTTTTGAAAGAAAAAAAATAATGTTTTAGTGTCTCCATAGTCTGAGAGCTGTAGTTTTTTTTTTCATTTTTTGGGCGATTCTCTCAATAGGGGCTAATTTTTTGCAGGATGAGATGACGGTTAGATTGGTACTATTTTTGGGGGAATACGCCTTTTTGATCGCTTGGTATTACGCTTTTTGTGATGTAAGGTGACATAAAATGGCTTTTTTGACATAGTTTTTATTTTATTTTTTTACTGTGTTTATCTGAGGGGTTAGGTCATGTGAGATTTTTGTAGAGCAGGTTGTTACAGACGTGGCGATACCCAACATGTGTACTTTTTTTATTTATTTAAGGTTTACACAATAATATCATTTTTTAAAGAAAAAAAATAATGTTTTAGTGTCTCCATAGTCTGAGAGCTGTAGTTTTTTTATTTTTTGGGCGATTGTCTCAGGTAGGGGCTAATTTTTTGCGGGATGAGATGACAGTTAGATTGGTACTATTTTGGGAGAAATACGCCTGTGATCGCTTGGTATTGTGCTTTTTGTAATGTAAGGTGACAAAAAAAATCGCTTTTTTGACATAGTTTTTATTTTATTTTTTTTACTGTGTTCTTCTGAGGGCTTAGGCCGTGTGAGATTTTTGTAGAGTAAGTTGTTATGGACGCGGTGATATCTAACATGTCTAGGGTATTTTATTATTTTATTTATTTTTACTCAGTTATAAATGTGCATATATGGAAAAACATGATTTTTTTTTACATTTTTCATTTTTTTTTACACTTCTTATCCAGTGGATCTGATGTCTCTATAATACACTGCAGTACACTATATAGTGTACTGCAGTGTATTTTTACTTTACAGTAAGCCTAATCAGGCTCCTGCCTTTAGCAGGAGCCTGGTCAGGCTTGATATACCATGGCAATCCAAATGGCGTCCGGTTGCCATGGTAACCATCGGGACGCTGCCACAGCAGAGCAGCGTCCCGATGGGAGGGGGAGGAAGCTCCCTCCCTCTTTTCTGGCCACACCATCGGTGCGCTGCCAGCGCACCGCAGCGCCCGATGGGGGAGCTTCCTCCCTGTTAACCCCTTCCATGCCGTGGTCCCTACAGACCACGGCATGGAAGGGGTTAAACGGCCGACATCACTGCCAGCAGCGATGTCGGCCGTTACATTAGTTTGTCAGCTGTATGTTACAGCTGACAATCTAATACCGTTCGGCCATCCTGATATTGGGGGGGATTGAAGGCGGGGGGGCCTTTGGTGTAACTTACATGCTGTGGGCGGGCAGGGAGGGCAGGGCAGGTCCCGCTCGGCCATCCTGAAGTATTAGACCATTGCAGTGCAGCCCAGATATCCTCATGGACATCGGGGCTGCGCTGCTGAACTCTGCGATTGGTCAGTCAAACCTAACTGACCAATCGCAGGGGTTCTAAGGTGGGGACCACTGTGATTGGTCCCCTGTCGGGTGTCCGGACAGCTCTTCTGTCCGTGACACCAGTTTGCAAGCAAGTGTCACTGCAAGTGTACTTGTGGTGATACTTGGAGCTCATGATGTACTGTGCACGTCATGATGCGGTAACTAACACCACATCATGACGTACATAGTACGTCATCAGTCACTAAGGGGTTAGAGACAAGAGCCCCTTAGATAATATCAATAACTCAGTTATCAGTAAATAACTGTTGTACAGACATAGCAATAGAAAGAACACCCCAGTCCCAACAGTAAAGGAGGTTACCCTGTTCATAAATTTGCTGTGGGGCCTAGTAATTTCTAGTTGTGCCACTGGCTATAAGCCATGAACAGAATGAGGGGGAGATTTATCATTTTCCTTGTTCCTAAAAAGTGGTATTAAAAAGTTGCAAATTATGTGTTTGCAAATTTTTAACTGCGCTTTTTTTTTAAAGGGCGTGACAATGGCAGAGAGAGGGCATGACCAGTCACCCCAACAAATTTATGTTCATTTTCACCAGTTTTCTGACTCAAATGAAGCCAGAAATCTATTGCAGCTCTGAGCTGTCATAGATTTCTGTTTAGGTGCATGGACTGCCGGAGGATGGGGGCTGTACACCGGGGGGCAGACCTTTGTTACATAAGAACTCTGATGAATAATTTTGTACAAATCGATCTGCTCACATACAGTGGAGCCTCCTATCTATCATCACATGACTTGCTCCCAGCTGACAGCCCATCAATCATCTATGAATGTATGACTACCCTTCATCTGGGGAAAAAGGGAAAATGAGTGTAGTGAAATATATATATATATATATATATATATATATATATATATATATAACGTACAGGGGGTCACACATTGCTATATATAATGTACAGGGGGTCACACATCACTATATATAACGTACAGTGGGTCACAAATCACTATATATAACGTACAGGGGGTCACTCATTGCTATATATAATGTACAGGGGTCACACATCAATATATATATATTGTACAGGGGGTCACACATCTGTATATACAGTATAAAGGGGGTCACTATACAGAGGTTCATGGATCTCTATATGCAGTGGTAGGCGTCACACATCACTGTATACAGTTTACAGGGGTTCACAGATCTCTATATGCAGTGTAGGGGTGGGTAACACATCAGAAAATGCAGTGTATGGTGGTGGGGGGGTCAACTATTACTGTATACGGGGGTCAGATATCACTATATACAGTATACAGTGGTGGGGGTCACATATCACTGTATGGGGGGCACCATATATCACTATATACAGTGTGCAGGAAGGAGAGGGCACACATTTACAGATGAGACCAGTGACTGCTGCTGATATCACTGACCTCAGCCATACTGACAGCTCAGAAGGGGTTAAAGCTCCTGACCTGTTGGTCTGGCTGGAATAAACATGTCTGTGATAAGAAAATAATCTTAATTTCGGATGAGCACACCCAATATCTGGTTGAAAGAGAATGTGGAAATGTGTATATAATCAGTTTCTATTAGGTGGATAAATCAAAGTAATATAGTATATAAGATTATAAAAATATAATTTTATTTTTTATCATAAAAATAGATGAGGTTTAAAATAGTACAGTATAAAAAATCTAAAAAATGTAAAAATGAAAATAGAAGTAAAAATAAAAAAATAATAAAAAAAGCGAGGATCAAATGTATATATGTAAATTCTCTATAAGAGGTATACACACATATAATTATATAATACCAGCTCTGGTCAATTCTATTTACCAAATGATATCAGTGTACATAATACAATATATTAGGGATGGAATCAGAATACATATTAGAATGAAATCCGTTAAATGTCCCGTTCTGCTAGGTACCGTTTCAATAAGGCATATAGCTGAGGTAAAGAAAGTCAATATTTGTTGATTAATCTGTCAAAAAAAAAGTCTCTATAAATAAAACAGTCCTTGTAAATGGGTTCTATTTGTGATAGAGTATGAGGATGAGCGCTGAATTATGCACTTTGTAGCTCTGAATTTCTCTATGCACTGTGTCAGTGCTATATAACAATATGTCAGCGCTATGTTACTGTTCAAAAGTTGTATAGTATCATTTGGTTAATAACAGTTCTTTATAGTTGGTACATTGCCCCCTCCTTGTTTGTTGGTGGTATACCAAAAACAACTAGGCCTACAACTAGGCACAGCCCCAAGCATAACCACTATAACCTACAATAAGAGCTGTATAATACCACAAAGAGTACAAAAACTCATTTTACACCAAATATATAATCTTTATTAAACAATCAATAAAATGGTCCACATATACAGGAGAAAAAATATATATAAAAAAAGGCAAACAAGCCCCACAAGTGAGAGGACTACACACATACACTCATGCCTGAGTTGGTTCATCCAAAATTAATGGCCATGTGATGGGCCTACATTAACTACTCATAGGTCACATAAAAGAATATTTACCGCACCAGAGGAAATATATCCCACAATCAAGAGATATGGAGAAATATGAAAAGTAACCAAAACGGTTTACAACAAAAATAGAACTCCAAGGAGGTGAGATCAATAATAGTGACATCACATGTTTTACCAACAACAGGCTGATCGTTAAGGCTTCCGCAGGTGTAGTCCCCTCACTCACCCGACGCGTTTCGCCAATATGGCTTCGTCAGGGGTGACAAAAAGAAGGTTCGGTGGAGAGCAGTGTTTCTCAGTTCTGTCAGTGTACCGCCATTTGGCTGGCAACACGAGGACGCTGACTTGTGTTGTGAGCGCGTCTCGCTCGCTCAGATGCTGTGCACACCTCTCAGCTGTTGTGCGTGCCTCCTATAATTTATCTCCTCGGATGTTCAAGCCATTCAGATGAGCAACACTAACACGTGTGTCGCTCCTTTATTCCATGGGTTTGTGCAATAATCGACCGCCTGGTATTTTTCTTTTGGTTCTCCTTTACTTTTCCTTAGCTATTTTGCATTAGTTAGATTATGGAGTAACCAGAGAAGTTGATTTAAAAAATATATATAAAAAATATATATAAAAAAGCAATATAAAGGCAAGTATATATTATTGCTAATAGAGGAGACAAATCCTTATAAGGGATTAACTTAGAATGACAAATAAAATAGGATAAAGTGAAAAATGCCAGAATCCAACTATCCTAATGTCGCCAGACGCGTTTCGGGGCGTGTTGCTCTGCCCCTTCCTCAGTGGCAAAATGTGCAGGGCTGTGGATCTGGCAAACTTAAATAGTAGAGTCCAATTAGTCTGTTACCTCAAAAATGTGAATTGGATTTACCTTTCATGTTGTTCAAAAAATGTGGAGTGGATCAAAAATCTAGATCTTTAGAGGACGTAATTATGTATGGTATATAACCCTAGTATATCTTATAGTGATAATGCTGTGATGTTAAACTGTGAAATGATTATAAGTGAACCTTCCTATAATTCTAAGTGAGGGTCTCATTATATAAAATGATCATATCTATATGCTCAAAATTGTGTTCAGAAATATGAATTATTCCTTTCACAGTGATGGAGTGTGTGTATTATTTTCATATCACTGTGTATTGTGTTTTTGTGTAATTAGTGATGTTATTAGTATTTGACAATCTCTTTTGTTTCCTATGTTCTAGTGTTCTTTTTAATGTGAACTTTTCATAGGTGAATATTTGTCCAGGTGAGTGTTTTTTATGTTTTTACATTATTTTCTGTTTTCATTATTTGGTTTTCTGTTATCATTTTTTTATTTATGTTTTTTTTTATTTTTGTTTGTTTTTTGTTGTTATTTTCATGTTTGTTGTTCTTTGTTTCTGATTATCATTTTTCTATTTATTGTTTTTTTCTTTTTTGTTTGTATAGTGGACTAGTGAATTCGTCCGAAAATAAGATTATTTCCTGGATTAGAGCACCCCTCAAGTCCATTTCATTCCTAGTGGTGAGCCACTCATAGATTCTTTCTTTTCTTTGAATTTCACTGTCTACCCAGAGTAGAGCTCCCATTTTTAGGATACCATGGACATCTGGGATTGTATTGAAAGAAAATGCAGAAATGTACACAATTACACATTTGACTCTGAAAATAACACACAAACAACAACTAGATCTAATGATGACATTTTTAAAGAACTGGAAAAATTACTAATAAAACAATTAAGACACAAATGGGAAATAAAAACACTAACCCAATGTTTAGAAAGCGGTAATATACCAAAAGGCCTCACACTCACTAAAGATCCTACTCAAGACCTGTATAGTGAGGA